>BROE01000028.1:8638854-8744868 GCA_036571765.1 Plecoglossus altivelis
ATTTCTATACGTGTCACCATTAAATAGGCCTGTATATTGTATATGATGTTATGTTGTTAATATTACAATGGTGATGAGTATTACTTTATTATGATTGCAAGCTTATTGTTGTAGCATTAACCAACATAGTTGCATCATCCCAACAATATTGCGGTCAGCAGTTAATGTTTTCATCTTGATCTGTAATCAGGAACAAGTGGGTGAAAATAAGCGAACTTTTGGAAAATACAATGTCAGCTGTTTGAGCGTATCAGCGTCATTTTCAACCAAAGATCACGACACCAATAGCCAATACCTGCAGCGGCCGCCAATCACGTCAGCCACAGCAGAGCAGCGTGAAACCACAGCGTTCGTCTGTAAAGTTCTCGTGTGGTACGAGAACACATTAACATCCTGTGCAGCCTCGTCCACAGGGTGACTCCCCCATAGTCCTTGTGTGTATATCTTAGCAGCATGCTAATATATCCTGGGCTTCTGTGGTGGGACAGAGGTGAATGTGATGCAGGGCAGATAACAGGGTGATGGATAGAGGAAAAAACTCTAGAGATTCTATCCGTTGCCTGTTAAAGGGTAAATGTGTGGATCTTGGAGAATTGCTCATATATTCTCTGTAGTAAAAACACAAGCTGGCAATATTTCATAACCACGATACAAGCAGGATGGGCCATAGTCCAGCAACAACAACAACTATTGGGAGTTCTTAAAAGGCCATTAAAATAAATTGAATGCTCTAAATGATTGTTGTTGTTGAGATTCATGTTTCTCCACATTTGCGTCCACCGCAATACAGGCATTGTGGAGAGTGGTGTTAATGCAGAACCTCGCCTCAGTGAACTCATTATATCAAGGAAATTAGAAAGCCCAGCAACTTGCTGACTCCTTAAGTCACGAGAGTTGGACTTGAGACTGTATGGCAGGTTGTCGACCCCCACCGCCCCCCCCCCCCCCCCTAGCTCAGCGGAGTGAGGTGGTCCGTCTGAGCCACAAGCCACAAGCCACACCAGCACACAGGACCGCTCTTATAAGTGTTGTCTGAAGCAAACCGCCTGGAGCGGTTGGTATTGATGACTGACTGGTGTTACGGCTGCGAGTAGGCAAAAAGAAGAATGAACGACAAACACGTATACGCATAAACAAACGCAAAGATACCCAAATATTATTGCTCCTCTTCTTTAACGCCTATTCCGGTTACTTCATGTAGACGTGCAGATTGGCATTCCTTCAAACTCCCAGAAGCCGTTTGAGCGAATGCTTGTGACATTGTAACATCTCCAGATCTAGACGAGGTCGTCTGTAGTTTTCCTCCCAAGCCTCGTCTCTCATGGACGTCCCCGACGCCGTTTGTAGACGGCGGTGGAAACCCTTCGTCTAACCGTGTGAAGTTTGACAGGATCTTGTTTTATACAACATCCTTCCAAACCAACATTTTACGCTTGACTTTATCGTAATTGGAATCTATTTTAGGTTATTTCTTACAGGGGCGGTGTATTTTCTTTTTCCAGTTAATTAAAATAATAAAACCCTCTTGAGTGTGAAAGAGGTGATTTGCCTCCGCAGCACAGTTTGTTAGATTGCTATCTGTTCTTGTTTTGGTCTCCTTCTATCATCGGGTTCCCAGGTGGTGAATCTGCAAGATTAGTCAGCCTGAATCACTTTTCTTTTGTACCTAACATTTCATGGCAAAATGAGGTCTGTACTCCACATCATCCTTCTTTTTCCTTGTCAATACTGTACTTCTCACAACTCCTCCTTACTTGAGGAAATCTGAGGGAACAAGGTAGCGATGACAGCTTGATGAAAGCTTCTAGACAAACCTTCTCTTAAATCAAACTAACCCCACACGCAATATGCAAATCTCTGCGTGTCGTCGTGTTCCGTCCCGTGCACTTAGTGTGTGTCAACCCACAACAGTCACTTTCGCTTGAGTCAGTGACACGGTGTACGTTCTGATGTCCCTGTTGCCACTACAAACAGCAACCCTACATCACACAAGCCTGTCCGGCCCAGCGGGTCACCCCCAACGCTCTTCTGTGCTCTTGTGATTCCAGATAAGCAGGTGTACATGACTGTAGCGGTGGACCTGGTGGTGACGGAGGTTGTGGAACCTGTTCGCTTCCTGCTGGAGACCCTGGTCAGGGTCTACCCCGCTAACGAACGCTTCTGGTACTTCAGCCGGAAGGCCTTCAGCGAGACCTTCTACCTCAAGCTCAAACAGGTGGCTGGACATCAACTCTAAACCAGTTATTCTCTGCTGGGTAGCTGCAACTGACCAGGACGCACAATGGTTCAAGGTTTTTCTCTGCGACAAACATCCCGCTCTCGATTCGTTGGTCTCTCAGTTAGCCATCGACACCTGAAAGACTGCTCTCTCCTGAACCAAACGCACCATATACATCCACTGCCATCCATGTCAACACGACCGCACCCCAAACCCCTGGTCCCAGTGCATGACCAAGCAGCAGTCCTCTCGTTAATACATCAGGGCGAGTCAGGAGTCGGGGAGGAATCGATGCCTTTGCACGCGGATACAGTCGCCCTTAGACAAGTCGTTTCCACAGGTGCTTCAAAAGCAAGGGTTTCTTCGCTATCCTCTCTGTGGTAAAACGGCTCAACTCCTTAGCATGCTCTTGGGGACCCCAACCAAGCAGCAAACCGACGGCTTTGTATCATCGGGAGCTAATAAGAGCCTACATCTCATTATCACGCGATAGCAATTAGCATCGGTGCCTGAATCGCTGCCTGATTGCCTCTCTAGTTATCTCATCAGCACCAGGAAGAATGCCTGCGCTGTGGTTAGAAGCTAATTAAAAGATAATATGGTCTTGTTTGCAGCCGATTCAAATCTGACATCCGTATTATTTTATTCTTATTCGTGACTTCCAGGCCCTCTCATTAGAGCGGGAGGAATCGGTTCTAATCATGGCCGGCTGCCTCGCAGAACTGAACCCAATCCAGAAATGGAGAGCGTTTGCTGATTGCATTAAAAACCATATCAAAACGTTTGACGCTACCATTATTCTGTTTGCATGACTTGAGTCTTCAGGCTGCAATACGCTTTTGTTTCAACTCTATTAATGGGAGGGAGGGAGGGAGGGAGGGGGGGGTATTGGAGAGATTCAGCAGGAAAGGTGTCTTACTGATTTTGTAACGTTTAACGAAATGCCTAAAGACTGAACTGCTCAGAGGAGACTCATGTTATCCTGATGCAGGCGGAGTTTCAGCCAGCCGTTAAGCAGCTTGATGGAAGATTCTCCTCCCCTATGCAGCCTTGATGGTACATCACATGGCTGGTGGAGGCCAATGCACAAGAGAAACCGTCCAGGCGACAGCCGCGCCAACAGGACTCCAAACTGGAGTTGTGACAAATCTGCTAATTTTAGAAGAGACCTGCGTAGCTGAGACACTGCCTCTGACCGTGCCTGTCTCCCCGTGAACCCCATTACCTCTCTCTGTCTCTCTCTCTCTGTCTCTCTCTCTCTGTCTCTCTCTCTCTCTCTCTCTCTCCCCTCCTCTTTCTCTCTCTGTCTCCTACTCACTCGCTCTCTCATTCCTTCTCTTTCTATCACTCTCTCCCTCTCCCTCTGTCTGCCAATTCTTCATTTAATTTCCTCCTGTACGTGTAATTATATTTCCCCTGCTCCCCCCAGGCAGTAGCAAAGGTGATGCTAACTTTGGGATTGGCTTTCAAAGGTTTCAAAGCTCTAAACATATTGAGGTTGCAGAAGAGGGCCCCATTGCGACTCTGCCGGCTCTAAGCTGATGCTATTTTCAATTTGGGGAGAAAATATTGTCCTTGAGCCATTGTGGATAATAGCTTTACTCTGCGTTCGATCCTGGTTTTTTACGTACAGGCCTATCGCAAACGGCTTGGGAGCTTTAGGAGTGCGTTTTAGAACGAAACATTGAGTCAAGTTTGAAATGAGTGTTTTCTCCGGTGGTGTTTGATGGTGCTTGGTATCTAACACGTGGGGGACAGGATACATCAGATTTTGAGTGTGTGTGTGTGTGTGTTTTGTGTGTAGGGCAGTCAGAAGGGCAGTCAGGGAGACGCCGTGTTCGAGGTAGTGAGCCTGCAGAGAGAGACAGAGAGGGCCACCGGAGGACGAGGGAGACTGGCCTCCCCAACTGAGGAAGAGGAGCCAGAGGAAGGTATGGATCTCTCTCGCCGCCTATGTCTCTGTCTGTCTCTAGGTCTCTGTCTCTAGATGTCTCTCTTTCTCTAGGTCGCTCTCTGTCCGTCTCCTTGTGTCTCTGTTTCTCTTTCTCTCTGTCTCTCTGTGTGTCTCTGTCTCTGTTTCTCTCTCTCTCTCTCTCTCTCTCTCTCTCTGTTTCTCTCTCTCTATGTCTCTCTCCCTCTGTCTATCTTTCTCCTTTGTCATCTTCTGCCCCCATTTTCCTCCAAGTCATCCTTCTGTCTGCTCCCTCCCCCCTCCTGTGTCTCACCCTTTCTCCCCCCCTCCCTTCACCTGCACACCTCCATCTACCTGGCCACACTGTTCAGTAGGATGCTGCTCTTTCACTGTCTAACTCCCCAGGTCACTGCCCCACCTCTCCCTCCCCCCAGGTGAATCACTTTTGAAAGGGTTTTACTCAGCATGTGAGAACTGATGCCAACATCGTTTTCTTATGACCAGACATGTCTTGATTGAAAATGTGCTCCGTTCTCCATCTCTGAAAATGCACCTGTTCTGTTCCAGTAAAAAATCTAATTGCCAGAAGTATTTGACTGCCTTCAAGTAATGTGTAGAATTGTAAAAAATACAGGTTGCTTTGCCATAAATAGCTTATTGGGAGCCAATATTATTCACGTGTGTGTGTGTAGCCATGTGTCACATATATATTTTTTTTGGGGGGGGGGGGTCCAACCATTGTTCTTCCTTGGTAGCAGTAAGGTCTCATGAAAAAGAGAATCTGTACATGTACCCCTCCCCCCTCGCAAATTAAGTGCTATCAAAATGTAGGCGTTCTTCATATTTTCTCCTCCTCTCGACACCCACACCCCCTCCCTTTTTTTTCCCCCCCCCACAAATGCTCCTTTCTATTTGCCTGCTATGAATCAACTGTGAAGTTTAATTTAGTTTGGGCCCCCTGGAGAAGTAGCCCTGGCAGCGTGTCGATGTGATCCGCTGTGTGTGTGTGTGTGATTGTGTTGTGTGTGTGTGTGTGTGTGTGTTGTGTGTGTGTGGTGTGTGTGTGGTGCCGTGTGTGTCCTGTGTGTGTGTGTGTGTGTGTGTGTGTGTGTGGATGTGTGGTGTGTGCGTGTTGTGCGCGTGTGTGTTTGCCCCATGTGTGTGCTGTGTGGGGTGCGTGTGTCATTGCGCGCGCACAAGTTGATGACTGGTGTGGACACGTGTTGTGTGGATCTCCAAAGTGTAGCAGTTTTTTGGTTGGGTGAGCCTGCTGTGAAACCATGGCTACATAGGCCATATGTGTGTGGTACCTGACTGTGCGTGTGTGTGTTTTTGCTCATGGGTGTGTGTGTGTGTGTGTGTGTGTATCAACAGCGGGGAAGGTGTTTCTTTTCGGTCGGCCAGGACAGGGGCTGTGAATCCCAAGGGCTTTGCAGGCTCAGTGAATCCACTGGACCAGAGTCCAATCTGGTTAAGTGGGGTTGGCTTGCTGTTAGAGCGCCTCAGCATGGCAGCACCTGGTGCCTACCTTGTCCTGCTCCTGGCCACAACTCTGCTCACAAACCCAGTTTAGAAACAGCCCTGGTCACTGGGCGGATTTTTTTGGGAGGAGAAAAAACGTTTATTTTTTATTTATTTATTTGCTGACGTAAGCAAAAAAAAGAAAAAAAAAAAGGTTTGTTTTGTTCAAATAGTATGAATTTTGATATTACAGTTTATGTATATTATTTAATGATGATTATATTTGAGATTATTTATTTCTGTGTATGTTCCGACAGATACAGAACCATCAAAAGCACACATCACACACCTGTCAGTAAAAAAAGACGCCCATAGAGGTTACCAGTTAGAACGTGATATTTTGCATAGCTGTCAATAAGGGTGTATTTAGCTTCAGGAAACTGGCAAAACAGGAGAACTGCCATGAGCAGTCCAGAACCGCCCGCTCCTCTCCCACAGTGTAAACATGGGCCCCTCACCCCTACCATCCCAGCCCCAGGACAGCTTACCTCAGCAAAGCACAGCCCTTTCCATGACACCATCACGGTTTAGGCTGCAGAGAAACTGTTTCCGAATTGTAAGCAGGGTAGTGATCTTTGTCTGCGCCCCCAACGTCTGCGATTGGAGCGCTGAAACGACTATTTTCTGTTCGTTTATTTTAAATTGAGTATTTGATTTGGCCGTATTATATCTGATAGTTGACTCTAGAACTAAGAATCATAATTCCAACGACCACACGAAAGCAAGCGGTGACGTGTTCAGCCTCCGACCACAGAGGAGGGTTTTTTTTATTTCCCTGCAAGGTGAATCATTTCAATCGAGCGATTAAGCAGGAGCTCTTATCGCGAACGAATTTCATTTTGAAAGGAGCCAAAAGTGGAGTTGCCTCCTAACTTGGGAGGTGGAGAGCCATCCGCCCACACCTGCTCGATCGCTGCAGTCGCCCTGGCAAAGACCCCGGCCTCGTCCAAGGCCGCTGGAGGCTGTCTTGTTAAAAATGCGCTGTGGCAATGGTCTTCTGCCAGGGACGAGAAGGCATTCACAGGCTATTTCTAAAGAATCCAGCGCTTCGCTCCAACTGTCAGAGAAGCTGGGGTGAAAAGAGAGGCTTTCAAGGCATGTAGCTGGAGGTCAGCTTCATTGTCAATAGCCCTGAATGGTTTCCCAGTGTGAGAGCAGCACTCCCCCCCCCCTCCCTCCCTCCCTCCCACGCTCCCCTCCATCTTCCCAGTGATCGTCTGTGTATATGCAGCTATTGTCTTCCGGGGACATGTGTGTTTTTTTCACCTTTCTTGCCAGGTATGTTTTTTTGTTTATTGGTTTGAATCATCTGATCCGCGTAACAGAATAGTCGAGTGATATAAAAAGGCGACTTCCTTTCAAAAAAAAAAAAATCTTTTTATCCCTCCCCCAAACACAAACACACATACTTACACCAAATCTGTTTCCAGCGTGGTTTTACCCTCTCTGAACACCTGAAATTAACCACAGCAAATTCTCCAGAGTTGTCAAGCCGAAAAAAAAATCTAATAACCGCAACACATAATCACAATGCTGAGAGACAACTCCATCCAGAATGAGTTGCCTCGCTCTTCAGATAAAAAGACTACTAGCACCATGGTAATGACCTTTGTGTATGTCGCGCTTCACACACACACACTCACACACACACACATTCTTTTTATTACCTTCAGAAGCAGCTTTCCACTCGGGTGCTGCCATGTCACGCTTCTCAACCACGTGCTGTGTCCAATCACAGCCCTCTCCTCTCCCAGGAAAGCCAAGGGCCGCCGTCTACCACTTGAGTTTGACAAGGTCTCTGTGAGCCCCGGCTGCACGGCCCACATAGTTCTACCAGAGTCCCTTTACTGCATAAGCAGGGCCGCTGCCGCATAGATAATGACTGACGCGCTAAGCTGTGTTTGGAGTTCCACAGATGCAACGATGCTCCAAATATCACGTCGGCGTGGAAACATAACTAAGATTGCTTTCCTGTAAATATGCTGTCTAGGAAGAATTTGGGGAAATGGAAAACCTGACTGCCAGCAGTGCTGCAACAGTCCAGGATGGAAATGTTATTTTTTAATGACAAGTTGGTCGTCTTGTCTATAAAGATCGTGTTCTGTCAATGTCGTTGAAGTGGTACATCGTGGTGGCTGTTGAAGACACTTACAGTGTTTTTACGGTTTACCTTTGTCACAGGCTTGTCTGGGGAAAAAAAGAGAATGGATTTGCAAGCCGTTCGCCCCGTGAGATGTATAATGTATCTAGGGCCTGGCTGTGCTTTGGAGCTGTGTGCATGGTTATTGATGTTCCACTCGGTGCTGCATGGCTGCGACCCTGCAGGACTGCCTGTTCTCCGCCACCCACCGTGTGCACAGCGGAAGAGCGAGGGCAGCCTCACTCCTCATCACACTCTGCCGCCTCAGACGCTACGCTTAGGACCCAGACCAACAAGCCAGCCACTCACTCAGGGAAACCAGGGTGTGGAAGTGTGTGCGTGAGTGTATGAATGTCCAATTGTTGCGCGTGCGTGCTTGTGTGTGTGCGCGCGCATGTGTTTGTGTGTTTGCGTGTGTGTTTGCTTGTGTTTGCGTATGTGTGCGTGCGTGCGTGTGTTTGTGCGCGTGTGTTTGTGTGTTTGCGTGTTTGCGTGTGTGTTTGTGCGTGTGTGTTTGCGTACGTGTGCGTGCGTGCGTGCGTGTGTTTGTGCGTGTGTGTTTGCATGTGCGTCCTCCAGCATGAGAGCAGGCAACAGCTCACAGCTGCACAGTGAATCACAGCCCCCTGAAGGCTCGCCACATTCCCCCTGCAAGTGGCACTAAGCTGATTGTGTATTGTGTTTAATCACTTTATGACCTATTTCAGAATTAGGAATCTGTGTGTGCGGGGAAATAATGACAAGCTGTCTGTTGGTTCTGTGGTCTGTTATGCTGTTTCAGTGACCCTGTTGCTTTTTCATATTGATCAAATCTTTGGTCTCTCTCACTTGTTTTTCTCTCTTACTTCCCAAGCGTGGCTTTTCTCCAGTAAGACAGACAGGTCTTCCAAAAAATTACTAACTCATTTTCATATTTCATGTCCACTGCGGGAGAGATGCTGCGGTGTCTCAATGCCGTTCGACCGACCGTGACCTCACTTCCTGTGCGACACGCTGCTGATATGTAACCTAAAATGTATTTTCTGCAGACAGCGACAGCGAGATCTCCAGTGGCACAGGTAAAGTGTCCAAGGATTGCCCGGAGAAGATTCTAGAGTCCTGGGGTGGAATCCTCAACAGATGGTGAGTTCCTCTCAGAACGCTGCCGACATGGCAGAAGTTCAACAGTCGGCTTGGCGACAGCTACTTTGTTCTTGTTTGATTAGCCTGCACCAGCCTGTATTCCATTGATTTCCATGAATATATTGAAGTGAGCTTGGGGTTCATGTGTGCGTGCCAGGCATGGGAACCTGTCAGCGAGGCCCAAAGGGCTGTCTGCGCTGGTGAGGCCCGGGGTCCCGGAGGCCCTGAGAGCTGAGGTCTGGCAGCTGCTGTCTGGGTGCCACAGCGACCAGACCCTGCTGGAGCACTACCGCATTCTCATCACCAAGGTAGGCTGGCGACATGGGAGACGCTCTCTCCCTCTCTGTCTCTCTCCCTCTCTCTCTGCCTCTCTCCCGCTCTCACACATACACAGTCTGACCAACCTTCCTTCATCCATGTCATACTCACACTGAACTCTGTCAGGTGGCGACCAACTGTACACACGCATTTCTCTCCATAACGCATCCCTTACACACACACACACACACACACACACACACACACACACACACACACACACACACACACACACACACAGTCTTCGTTGGCTCAGCAGACACGCAAACGCACCCTCTCCCTCTTTTACATGGCAGCCTACGGTTGTTTCGTCCGAGCGCGTCCAGAGTGTTAAGCCGTGTGTTTGTGTTTGCATGGTTGCGTGTGACCTCCTTGTCCACCTCAGCGAGGGGCTGTGTGAAGAGCAGCCAGGAGCTGGAGAGGCTGAGGGAACCTCCGCATCTCCAGGGCATTAAAGTGTCACTGTGAATATACAGTACCCTCCAGAGCTATGGACTAACCCTCAGCTACCCCCTCCCTCCTCCTCCTCCTCCTCTTCCTCCCATGTCAAACTCCCAGTCCAACTCCCGCTGGCTCGCTGTCAAAGTCCCAAAGTACAATGGGGTCGGTACAACAATGCCTCACGGTGAAATATAACGGCATGTTTCGAGATACGGCCATTTGCATCAGGTGATGATATGGGGAGGTTAACAAGATGAAGCTCCCAAGGTTTTATGGGTAATACAATACCCATTCCCTGTGGAGAAAGTGGCTTGAAATACAACGCGGCAATCAATAAGCAGAGAAAGAAAGATTGGTGAAAGGTGGAGCGGTTGTGTGAGTGTGGGGGCGGTTGGAGAGGGGGGGGGCGTATAGATGGAGAGGGGATGTGGGGGAGAAAATGGACCTATAAACTAAAGGTTGCAGCTGGATGGAAATAAATAGACGAAGTCACGTAATGAAAGAATGAAACAGGAGAGAGAGGTGACTGGTGTCTTACTCCTTGTGTATTTATATTGAGCCCACCTTCTCACCCCTCCCACCTTCTTACCCCTCCCACCCTCTCACCCCTCCCACCTCCACCACCTCCCACCCCCACTTCTCTCCCCCTCTCCTCACCTCCACCTCACCCCCTCCCTCCACCCCCACACTCTTATAGACTCGCTCTCTCCCCATGGCGCACCCACCACCTTTTCCCCATGTACTTACACTCCCCTATTATTTATACCGTTGCCATCACTACCGTACACCTCATCAAAGCACACTATCGGTGCTTCATGTCCCTCGGTCTTTGCTCGTCGTTCTCTGCTGCCCTGTGCTGCTGCTCCAACATTACATCTCGAGTTCTCTTCCTCTCACCCCCATTCGCACGTGTTCTGTTCCTCTACACGAACCCCAGCCAGCTAACGAGAGGGTATTCCCGGTTTCTCTCCCACTATACCCCATTCCAACCACCCCGCTACTCTCTATTCTCCATTTTGTTGTGAGCGTGCTCTTGTTTTCCCTGCTGACAATTACCACCAACGTCTGCCTACTTTTTTACTTTCTTCCTCTATACTCCTCCATACGTCGTCTCCAACTGTCCATACTCTCCATCCACGTTCTTTTCTCCTATTATTTTTCCACCTGCCTCCCACAAAGAGGCAGAATTATATATTCTATTCTCTAGATGACAGCTGCTAAAATATACCTGCCCCCCCCCCCCCGACTCCCCCACCTCCCCCTCTACGTAAAGGTATCAGAGTTGTGCTGACATGGAGAGCAGAGCTCACACACTCATTTAAATACCTTGACTGGGCCTCGCCCGTGCTCGTGGACACGCTGATATTGATGGACAGATGGACGTTGACACTGATAGACGTCGACGTTGATAGACTCGCTCACTCGCTCATTTAAATACTGTGAATGGGCCTCGCCCTCTCCTTATGGACACGCTGATATTGGGAGACGAATGGCCCCGGCTCTAATAATAACTGCTAGGGAAAGGGAGACATGCACACGGCCAGAGGACTGTGGGGTACTGCACAATGTCAGCATTATTAATGGCTCTTGTCTCTCCTCGATGATGACTCTAATGCTGATTGAATCCTAAGTAATTGGGCCGTAGACGGATGGAAGGGGGGTGGGGCTGGGGGTAGGATGAGTGGCGTAGGATGGGGGGGGGGGGGGGTTTGGAGAGGGATCAATTGGAGCACATTTCACACTGCCTGCTCCTTGACGCTGACGCGCATTCGGATCCTAATTTGTGGCAATCGAAGACGCAGGGTTTGGGTCATACGGCTAAGATGAGAGGGTGTGTGTGTGTGATCGGTTCTAGAGCTCTACTACAGCTGGCCTTCAGAGGATCTGACATGTTCCTGCTGCCGTCAGTCTGATCGGTAGGGCCACCCAGAGCCGGTTCACCTACCGAACCCCAACCACCCAGTTAGACAAGCTATCGGAACGGCTAGTCTGGCCCCCGCGCACGGTCGTCACCTCCAAAGAAACCACTCTCGCATGATTTATTGATTGAGACAATTACATAGCATTGAAAGGTAGTGTCTAACTGGGGGGGGGAGTCACATGACAGGAAATAGAGAAGACCTTGTGGATCAAACTCAATAATACCTGCTAAATGGTTCCTCTTTTATATGTGTTCAGCCTTAAGGTGTATATCTGCTCCTATCATTTCTTCCTTCAAATAGTAGCAACAGGATATTTGATATTTTCTAAAAAACAGATAAATTGGGCATTTCGTCCGTAGGCCAATAACAATTATTTGGATCATTTTGTCGGCCATAAACTTGTCATCGAGAAAATTGCCGATTCCGGGCAAGAACGAAGTTGTTGTTCTTCGTTCTCGCATTATTTATTTGTTTCAAGGGCCATTGAAATACTGCAGATCTCCAAATACAAGTGATATTATACCTCTGCTGGCGTTGAAGCCATGAAGCGGTGTTAAGTTGAACATAACTACTTTCCACGTGCGCGCGTGGCTTTGCCGCAAGGAAGGTGTGAAACTGACATTTTCGCAACCTTTCTCTCTCCCCAGAGAGTGTTCTGCCAAAAGGTGTGCTGTTGTTTAGCTGTGGCTTTAAAAAGCCCTACAGCCTGTGTCTGGAGAGCTCCCCCAGAAGAACAATTTCACTGTAAAACCCACTATAAACGGACCGTTCCTCTGGCTGAATGAATCGAAAGCCACGGAGGAGGTTTGATTGCTCCAATTGGAGCTGTAAGTGTACAGCCCTTAAGTGTGTTCAGTTACAGTATACTGCAGCCCTATATACCAAATTAAAGGTCACAACTGTAGTATTGCTTTTTCTTGAATGACGATTGATTTGAACTCTAAGCAACTCTGAATCATTATTTCATACCGCCGGGTTAAGGATCCCTTTCTCCGGTTCTTCCCTCGGAAACGCACCGAAATAGCCTGGGTTTTGGAGACACGTTTTCTCGGCAAACAGCGGTTTGGTGAGGTTGGGAAGAGAATGTTCCTTTTTAGTTGTCTGAAAAAGCTGCCGTCGTCTCACCTGAGCTTTCTCTCTCTCTCTTTCTCTCCCCGTCTGCCCCCTCTGTCTCCCTCTTCCTCCCCCTTTCTCTCTCACCTCTCTTTCTTTCCCCCTCTGTTTCTCTCCCTCCCTTTTTTTTTATCTGTCTCCCCCCTCTCTCTGGCTGATAATGAACTCCATTTGAGTCTTTATGAAGCATGTAATTAAATCTTAGATGAGGGGATCTTTTTTATTTTTTCCCCCTTTCCTCTCACCTCTCCAACGGTGCTTTACATTTTTATGTGGCACCACATGGGGGCCAGCTCCTGCTTTGCAGTGGCATTTAGTGATAGCCCGCAATCAAAGGTAGCATCAGCAGCACAGACTCAGGGAAGAATTAATAAGGCGCCCACACATGATAACCCACATACTGCGAAGGACAATGTACACGGTATAAGCTGCCATGGAAACATGCTTGGATTTATTGAGTGCTCTCCCTCTCTCTCGCTCGCTCTCTCCTTTTCTCTCTCCCTTTCTCTCTCCCTTTCTCTCTCCCTTTCTCTCTCTCTCTCTCTCTCTCTCTGTCTCGCTCTCGCTCTCTCTCTCTCTCTGTCTCGCTCTCTCTCTCTCTCTCTCTCTCTCTCTCTCTTTCTCTCTCTCACCCTCTCACTCACTCACTCACTCACTCACATACTCACTCACAGCCTAGTGATGCCTTCTGTGCCAATTCTGCCTGTTGTCTCACAATGTTTTACTTGAGGTGCTTGTGTGATACTCTGCATAATTATCATTTTTTCACTGTGTGCGCATAATTGCTATGTCGGTACAACTTGCAGCACATTGCAAAAAAAAAAGAAGAAGAATAGTGTTGATTCTGTGGCTGGTGACATGGATTAATCCAAATTCTTTCTTGTTTAGAACAGATTATCGTTTGAATAGTTGTTGGTTCAGGTACGGTGCTACCTGTGGTGGATGGTAATGTACCATATTTGTCATGAAACCTAGCTGGTCTAGTCGTCAGTACAATCAACTATGTAATTCAAATCTAATTACGAGTAATCCTTAATGTCAGTGAATTACAGAGTGCTTCAACCTGTGGATGCTGGATAACTTGTAAACCAGTGGGATGAATCACATGTACATCATCTCCACGCGCTGTGGTCTTCTCTCCTGGAGTTCTCTTCTCCAGATCATGCCAAACCCTTTTTATTTCTCTCCTCTGTACTGCACTTCAGCATAGAAAACGCCTTCAAGACTTTATATGAGAGTGTGTCACTCACAATCCACCCCCCTGCCCACCCCTCACCCAGTCTTTGTGTCTTCAGGCCAGCTGCAGTTCTCAACTACAGCCCCCCTGCCACACACACACACACACACACACAAACACACACACACACACACACGCTCACAATGTACTCCTTTTAACAGGCCCCACTCTAAGCCCTATACATGAACCTTTTAATGCAGCCCATCACTGTCCTTGACTCAGCTGAGGCATTCACACAGCTCAGTGGTATTAGCATTAGCATTGCGGACCACGTAGCGGTTTCTGTAGCCTCCATGAAGAATCAATATCTTGGTGGGGGGGGGGGGATTAGTTTTTTCCACGTTATGTAAAATGTGTCCCTCTGAACATCTTGAATGTCTTCCGTTAAGCCTGGGTCCGTGGGTCCTTTTTCACGTCCGAGACAATTCCTGCTGACACAGAAATGACAGTTGAGATTACGGAGAGACACCCAAAAGCCAGGTTGGCTGGCTGTGAGTGTGAGGACAACATGGCAACAGCTATGTGTGTTGTCTCTGGATCTCTCTTAGCCTACAGTGCCAGGGTCAGTTCAACTCTGAATGCAACAAACAAACAACAAACTGAATTACGAAAATAATTGGAATATCTATTCTCACTTGTATCATCACGTTAAAGTACATGACCAAAATCTGGTCGTTTTGCCAATGCTTTTACAAATGCTGTCAATTTGTACTTTCATCATCACAGTTAACGTTCTCCATCTCTATCTCCGTCAAGCGAATATACGGCCAACCCTTGTGTGTTATCAAGTCATCTAACCACACAAGGATCGTTTCCTTATTCGAATCCACTTTCCTGAAAGCGTAGTAACTAGCATGTTTGGTTAGCCTAGCAGCTAAGGTCCTGTAGGTGCTACGCTGTTAGCACTGACGGTCGGGCTTTGTTAATCTGCTGATAGCTGTATTCCAAAGCAGCGATGCTGATCTCTCCTATACCGGCCCATTCAGCCCTCCCCAGAGTGTGTTGGGGTTAGTGAGACCTGTACCTCACAACAGTAGCCCCCTCGGCCCAGCCCCTATTTACCCAGCCGGAACAAAAAAGCATGACCAGGCGCTAGCTCCTTGTTCCAACACTCAGTGATAGTGGCTCCCAGGGGAGGGGGGCGGGGAGGGGGGGGGGGGGGGGGGGGGGGGCAGGCAGGCTACAGGAGTTGTGCTGTGTTTTTACCACCCTCTCCACCTTCCTTCTTTTATTTCTTTTTCTTGCTAAATTGTTCCAACGCAATCTGGCCTGCATTTTCTTCCCACCCGCCCGTCACCAGGTTCAAAACAATCAAAGTCAGAGCCGGTTTTTACCCCCAGTGTGTCATTACTCACATGAGGGGGGGTTCACGGGGGGCGTCATTTCACTGCTAGAAAAACACAAGCACGCCGTACTTTTCACATTTCACGTCACGATTATTCCTTAGCTCATGGGGGTGGACTTTGTTGTTCTGTAGAAGGACTCTGTTTGTTCATGTTCTAGTGTCTGACTCAGACCTACCTTAGGACGGCCCTCCTCCTGCCTCCCCTGCTTGACTCTACCCAGGGATGGTCCTGACTTTACCCAAATGCCTGGCAACTGTAACCAAGGGGCAGGGAAAGCCGGGCTCTGTCATCGGTTGGTGAATCTGACTCGGGGCAGAGAGAGAGAGAGAGAGAGGGGGAGAGAGCGAAGGAGGGAGGAAGGGAGAAAATAATGGGGGAGGGGGCCGTGTACTGTAAAAGAGAATGGCCAAAGATTAGCTTAGCAAATTCGGAATAGGAAACGTTTCCATAAATAGCTCAGAGGGGGTTGGACAAAAGAGAGAGCAACAGAATAATGTGGCAGAAAATCTCAGGTGCAGCCGGAATGGGAGGGAGGGAGGGAGGGAGGAAGAGGGAGGGAGAGAGAGACAAACTAGAGAGAGAGTGATAGAGAGAGACAGCCGGCTGGAGAGTGTCTGCGGGAGGCTGTGTGTGTGTGTGTGTGTGTGTGAGAGAGAGAGAGGAGGAGGAGGAGGAGGAGGAGGAGGAGGGAACTGTAACCCAGTCACAGCATATCCTTCTCACTGCACCCACGGCAAGGGAGAGCACATCTCGTCTGCTCTATCGTAACGGATTACACCGTCTATCCACTCACTGCATCGGTGCCGGCCGAAGCTTCTTCCGAACATTCGTATTACTTTCGGACTTTTGGCTTTGATCGATGGATGCCAGCGTGTTCCGTTGTGCGATTCGTTCATTAGCGTGAAGCTCGGACTGCCAGACGTATGGAGCTAAAGAGGACACCTTCACAGAAAGGACCGAGCTGAAACCGGGATCCCAAGTAGGACTCTATTCTCTCTTTTGTGTCTTTTGTCTGCTCGACCAGACGTGGGCTTTTGACTGGGAGAACAAGAGTGGAAAAAGGCTCGATGGCCACCTGAACAAAAAACCCAAACGCACATTTCAACGGATCTGTTCCATAAGTAATGACACCGGTAGTGGCAGTCAAGCCCTGTGCTGATGTGAGGAGCTTCTACCCCCACCGCGCTGTTGACCAATATCTCGGGCCAAACGGAACCCCCAACAAGTTTCTGTTATGAACAAGCGGAATGCGTATTGATCCCACATCCCGGTGCAGCCGGCACCCTGAACAGGCTCTCTAAGAAGACCCTGTGAGAGGGTCTTTGGGACTCAGCCGGCCTTTCTCAGCTCCCGTAGCATCCAATGGCCCACCTGTTTGGGATGATCTGGGGCTAACAACCACCATCTACCCACCTGGACTAGGGGGGCAAGGGGGGGGAAGAGGTGGAAACTAACCACTGCTTGGATTGACATTTGGATTGAAGACTAATCGTGTCTGGATACTTTGATGTACCTTCTTTAGTCTCACTCTCTCTCTCTCTCTCTCTCTCTCTCTCTCTCTCTCTCTCTCTCTCTCTCTCTCTCTCTCTGACTGGGTCAACGCGTTGTAAACACTATTTCCCCGGCCCTTTGTGGATCCAGAGCTGTGACATCAACTCCCGTAGTGATCCCCCCTGTTGTTCTAGCATGTCTGTGTTTTGATTCAGACAATAGCTGGGCAAACATGGGGTCCAGACACTGATGAGGGGGACGACTCCAAACTCCAAAATAAAAGCATGCCTGCCACAGAAGTGAAAAACAACCTGACCGATACCGATGGCACTTTGGAACTTTAAAGGGAGACTTCACACGGACGGTGCGATACACACGCAGAGGTTATCGATCGCAATCTGCCCTCCGTGACTGCTTTCCGCGGATCCGTCGTGTCGCGTCTCCCGAGCTTCGTGCCGAAAAAGCTATTTTTGAAAGTCAAAATGACACGGCGAAGGTAAATGCTTTAATACCATTTTCTCTTATCTATTGACCTAAAATAGAGTCACATGCTCCCTGACTTATTCAATCTGTGGTAGGATCTACAGAGGAAGCAGAATGCCTACCTCGCACGTCTCGCCTCTCTAGATTTTGTCCTTGCAAGGACAGCTCCTTCCCCCCCAAGCCCCCAATGGCAACCATCATTAGACTCAGAAGATGTAGCCAGCGATTAGCAGGGAGATTGGTGTGAAAGCCCAGCCCTTACAGTAGATGCCTGGCGTAAACATACCGCTTTGCCTTCTCTTTTCTTTTTTCTTTTTTTTTTGTGTGCTTGCAGAGGAAATATCCCTTCACCCGCTACCTCCTTTAAGCATGACCGATTGGAAAAGTGCAGCTGAAGTGGACGTCCTCCCTTCCCAGAGGCTCTATTGATTTTTCCTCCGCTTGGCGTTTGTTCTGTTGAGACCCAGCTATGTGAGAGCAGAGGTGGAAGACAGACAGAGAGAGAGAGCGAGCGAGCGAGCACGAGAGAGGATTGCGCTCCGTTCGCTAAGAGGAAGGTAAACCGACGAGCCTGGGTTGGGGGTGGGGTGGGGGTGGGGGTGGACGAAGGCTCTACGGTTACAGACTACCTGTGCTGCCGGTGGCCCGGCACAAACCTGACCCACCTGGATCACTCCCAGAACAATGAACCAGTCGTTACTGATGACGGACCTGGTTCCCACCGCCAACAGCAGCCTCTCGGGCCACCCTGGCAAGCCCGGGAACCACTCCTGCCCTCTGGGCTGGGGCCAGAACGAGGGGCTGGAGGCCTGCGTCTTGGAGACAGCTGTCATCGTGCTGCTGACCGTGCTCATCATCGCCGGGAATCTGACAGTCATCTTCGTGTTTCACTGCGCCCCTCTGCTGCACCACTACACCACGAGCTACTTCATCCAGACCATGGCTTACGCTGACCTTCTGGTGGGCCTTAGTTGCCTGGTTCCCACCCTGTCCCTGCTGCATTACCCAGCCGGCGTTCAGGAGCCCATCACCTGCCAGGTCTTCAGCTACGTCATCTCCGTTCTCAAGAGCGTCTCAATGGCCTGCTTGGCCTGCATCAGCGTGGACCGCTACCTGGCCATCACCAAACCTCTGTCCTACAACCAGCTGGTGACGCCGTGCCGACTGCGTGGTTGCATCGCTCTCATCTGGGTGTACTCCAGCCTGGTGTTCCTCCCCTCCTTCTTTGGGTGGGGCAAGCCGGGTTACCACGGGGACATCTTCGAATGGTGCGCCCACTCCTGGCCCACCTCAGCCCTCTTCACGGGCTTCGTGGTGTGCCTGCTGTACGCCCCAGCCGCCCTGGTCGTGTGCTTCACCTACTTCCACATCTTCCGCATCTGCCAGCAGCACAACCGGGAGATCAGCGAGCGTCGGGCGCGCTTCCCCAGCCAGGAGATGGAGGCCGGGGAGGGCGGTGGCGGAGGAGGCAACAGCAGCGGGCACCACGGTGGCCACGGACCCGATCGGCGCTACGCCATGGTCTTGTTCCGCATCACCAGTGTCTTCTACATGCTCTGGTTGCCCTACATCATCTATTTCCTGTTGGAGAGCTCCCATGTGCTGGACAGCCCTGCCCTGTCTTTCGTCACCACCTGGCTGGCCATTAGCAACAGCTTCTGCAACTGTGTCATCTACAGCCTGTCCAATAGCGTGTTCCGTCTGGGCATGCGCAGGCTCTCGCAGACGATCTGTTCCTTCAGCCACTGCGCTGCTGACGACAGGGACTTTGGAGAGCCCAAACCCAGGAAGAGAGCTAACTCCTGCTCCATTTGAAGGAAGCTGCTCTCTGAGGAGATGCTTGCGTGAACCCAGATTTGAAGGATTTCGATCCTGGAGAACCTGCTGAACGTGGACACAACAGGGCTTTCCCCAAAGGTGGATCCCCCACCCCCCGAAAGAGTCGATTCCGTACGAAACCAATAACGATAAGTTGCGCAAAAGCCTAATTTGCGGGAAAACTTGAGAGATGAAACGGCACGGAGAAGCGGCGGAAATCTTGAAGGTGTTACAGGATGTGTCTGAACTGCAGGATATTTGCGTGACAAGCTTTGAAGCTTCTGTCATGGGGTTTAGCTGGCAGTCTATTGTAGGTGCATCACGTACAACCTCATTTGTTCATGGTTATCTCAGGCTTCATGGTTTACATGTTCTGTGTCAGTCAGGTAATAGTTAGCTAAATTACCCAGAAATGACTTGTAACACTGGAGAGTAAAGAATCTTGAACTTGATTTCGTGGTGGTTTGGGTTACCAACGATGACCTAATCCTGAAGGACTGTATTTTTTTTTCGAAACCTTCCTTCGTAGGAAAGTCTTCGTTTCATTAGCGTAGACAAAGTCATGCTCATTTGCATACACATTCCCTTGGTATGCGGGTTCAAACGGCTGACTAGACTTCAAGTGTCAAAGCTATCTTTTTTTTCTTTCTTTTTTTAACATCGGTCAGAATTAACAACAAAGGGCCTTAATCAGTATGAGAAAAAGGTTTTGCTGCGTTGGCAGTTTTTTTTGTTAGCAAACACAACATCATTCTGAAGACTTTAGGTCCGTTTGTTTGTTGTCGGTTTTGTGAAACACGGAACATTCGGCCGGTTGAATTAGTCTTGTTGAATTGTTCTATTTAGACGTAAACTACTTAACCTGTGTCAGTTCTCGGATGACTGTTGAAGAGGGCAAAATATGGATTAGTTCACTTCATTTTATACTCTCAGTGGTCAATAAGAGAAATGTTCTCTATTCTTAGATTAGCCTCCTACAATACTGTCCTCTCAACTTGTTGAAGTTACGTGTAAAGACTGTTTCCCTGGCGGGACTTTATTGTACAAAATGCAGACGGAATGTGCAATGAATGCACCTTAATGGCTGCATTTGGTCATTTCTGAACCAGTTCCAAGCGGACTGCTGCACAGGCCCGGTGTTTCCAAGTTCACGTTCTTGTACATTCCCAGAAAAACCAGTGGGGGGGGGGTGGTGGGGGGGCGTTTTATAGACAACGTCAAAAAGAATTCATAGATGCACACAGTTCCGAGTTCTTGTGAGATCCCTTTCAACTGTTGTGATGGTGTAGGTCATTCGTGTTTAGACCTCTATGCCTGTACTGTATCTTTGACGGTGTGAGGAAAAAAAAAGACAACTAGATGAAACCTTCTATATTGTGACTATTGTACAACTTTATGCTGCTTAACAGTTACCTGTGTAAATCACCCTCTAATTTCTGCATTACAGATTGTTCTGTGTACGTGCCTAAAGATGTATATATTTTTTTGGGGGGGGAGGGGGGGGGGAAGAAAGTAGACGCAAAAAAAAGATGTCACAATGATTCCCATCCTTTTCCTGAAACCCAGTTACATGGACACACTGCACTTTTATGACATTGTCTGGCTGCATGGCGTCGTATTTGACCATCTCTTGTGATGAAGCCCTTCCTCTTTTTTGACCTAAGAACTGTAACGGTCCCCTTCGTCGACGCGGTACTAATGAAATGAGTCTTTTGATTAACTTTATGGTAGGGTTTGAACGCTTGCTCTCCTCTGTGGCAAACTCAACGAGCCAGCCACAGAAGCCCCTAATCATCAGTGCTGATCTGAGTCCTACACAGCGCTGAGTGTGGGCACCATCTTGACTCGGATTGATACTTGATGTCTACTACCGTAGAATAGATCCGAAAATCCAAGCGGTTGTCTATATCTTACGGATGTCATTCTCAAAACATACAGTAGCCCTTGATCAGATAGCATCAAGCACATGCAGTATGTTGAAATTTGTTTTTTACGTTTTTTCCCCCCCATTCAAGTTCTACAATTATTTTACACTGTGTCTATGAAACACCAAGCCTTTCTCTGGCATTTTCTTCATAGTCAGCCTTCATGTCCATGTGGTTGGGCTTAATGGACTCTTATATACCACACCCATTTTTCAGTTATAAAAATAATCCCAGTGTAGAAGTCTGCTTCACAGCCAGGCTTGATCTGGTGTTATGATTAGAATGGGGTTTTTTTTCCTCTTCTTCCCACAATCCGTAGGCCTTTAGACTAGATAACCTTCTGCATCACGCGTCCCTTTGATCAAGGCACAGAGATAGGAACCACTTGAAGATCCATTTTTGCTTTGCGGTATTTAATTTGGCTTATTAAAGAGATAAGGTTCAGATATAAGAAACAAGCGTGTGGAAAGGAAGTCCAACACAGCCCAGATCGTACCCAAATGTAGTTCACTTGCCTATTCGATTTGATTTCTGTTGATCGTAGCCCATGTTATTTCTTTTTTATATCGGTGTAAATATATATATTTTTTACTCACGCACCATTGACTATCACTAGTTTTTTGACTATAATTATGACCAAATGGGTTTCTTCTGAGATCATGGTAGTGCAGAAATATTAAGTGCATTGATTAGAGTGTTGCATCATATAATTTGATTTATACACCAAGTATATTTATTTATTTTTATTGTTTCCAAAAGATGAAGCTACTTGTGAAATAGGAGTGTATGTACTGTGTGTTTTTACCCTGCTGTACAGGCAAAAAAAAAATCTGATGGCAAAATCTAAAAGGAACATTGGCACATTCATTTGTGTTGATTCAGCTAGACTGCTGTGACTTTGAAGTATGTTTTTGACTAGGAAACAAATCGATTAATTACACAGTATCTATTTTTTTATTTCTGAGATTTTGTCAAAGGCTATTGTTTTGTTGTTGCTGCCAATCCAATAAAGGTTAAATGATTAGAATCAAATGATCTTTGTTGAATGGAACTAGTTGTGTGTCCATGTGTGACAGAGTTTCACACCACATTGAAACAAAAAACAACCTGCTAAATGTTGACCCTCTAAACCAGGGGTCTCCAATCCTGGTCCTCGAGGGCCGCTGTCCTGAAGGTTTTAGATGTTTCCCTCCTCCAGCACACCTGATTCTAATGAATGAGCCATTACCAAGCTCTGTGGAAGCTTCATAATGACCCTTTATTAGACTCAGGTGTGCTGGAGCAGGGAAACACTGAAAACCTTCAGGACAGTGGCCTTCGAGGACCAGGATTGGAGACCCCTGCTCTAAACGATCCTGTAAATGTAGGGCGCATGCTTCAACATTCCAACTCGTTCGTATCAACAAGGGCATCCCCAGTTAATTCTTTTGGTCCATCCGGTTCATAGCCATTCCTTGACGAGAGAGAAGACCGACCGTTTCAGGGTTCTCCGCTAGAGCTTTTGTCTCCCGAAACGTTCGTTGACCCAGACTCTGAATAGCGAAAACCCTTGAAATCAGACGTTTGTTTGTAGCCTTTAGCGCTGTGGGCTCTGACAAGAGTTCAAACTGCTGAAGATGAGACATCCTAGCGTGGTCCACTTGATCGGGTCCTGATCTCTTTAGGCTGAATCTCCCGAGGTGGCGGCTGCTAGGAGGAGTCTCTGAGGAGAGATCACTCTGGAGCTCCATCAGAGAGAATTCTTTGTGACCTTCATCCCTTCCGTCTAATGAGCACATCAAATATTTGTCTGATCGGGAAGGTCTTTGCACTTTCAGCGGGGTTCATGAATAACGGATGTGCAGACTTGCTCTTTAAGACCCCCCAACCGCCCCACACACCCCCCCAACCCCCTCTTTCTCCGGGGCTGTTTTCAGAAAAGAGCTGGAATTATTGACAAACGTTGTGTCAGGTGCGCGACCGGCGAACTGTCCTGTGTGGTCTGCAGACGTTCAGGATTCCCACTGTGCCGTGGATCAGCTAGCTCTCTATTAAGAAGGGGAGAGGCCCCCGGAGTAATGCTGTTTAACAGCCCCACGGCGAGTAATGGCTTTGCAGGTATCTTGCCCTTGACTGACATTGGGGCTAATGCACACCGTTTCACTGGCTCTCCCACCGTAAAGAGCTGTTGGTTATGTGGCTGATTCTTCATTATCTCCAGCCCTCAGCCAGCATGACAGCTCCCGTTTCACTCAACGGAAGAAAAAAAAATCCCCTAAAAAACACACCGACACCAGAAGCGGAATTGCTTTGGCGAAATCCATACATTCATGCCATACCTCTAGATCGCAGTGAAGTGGCCCCCTACTTTACATCCCAGCGTACTTTGATTAACGGGGTGAACGGGCCAGTCGAGTTCATTTAAGGGAAGGCTTCAAAAAGCCTGTTGTAGACGCCCCTCTCCGATTGGTCGTGTTCTTGTCTTGCTTATCAGACAGGTGCAGAAGGAGGCGGGAGGCGTTCGGAGGGGTTCTGGTCGGTTCTGAGATGTCTCAGCGTTGCGTCCGCCTCCCAAACCTCAACCTCGCTCCTTTATTTTTTCTCCACCCCCACCCTGCCTCAGGGCGTTAGCTCGGCCCAATCTTCCTCAACAGTTTTTCCTCCTCTATTGAGGTATGAAGGCAGGACACCCAAATGAGTTTTCGAAAGTTAGTTACGTCCCGACCTGTTGAAGTTGAATCGAAGCTCGTGGAAATTGGAGCCGAACTTACGTTTGAGCGTATTTCCAGCCCTTTTCTCTGAAGCTTTTCATTCCCCCCCCACGTTTGTCCACAACCACGGCGGCCGTGCGGCACGCCATGTGGCCCGCCAACCGGTGCTTTTCTCCACGTCGATTTTCTCGGAAGCCAACGCTGATTAGACGCAAACCTGTTGCTTTTGTGTGCGTTTCTGTGTATTCTCGGTGACACCGACAGATCATTATCTGCCTAACCTTTTGCTGATGGATGGAGCTTAGACCCAGTGGCTCTGGCCTTAGAGCGCGTTACACGGCCGCCGTGGGCCATACGTTTTGTCTTACGTGCTCTTTGTATCACGCTAGCTGCCCCCCCTTCCTCCTGGTGTACGCGCCTCGACATTTGTTCCTCCTGCCAGCCTTTCATCCATATGCATGAAGCCAACCAAGAGGAGCTTACAGTCCAGGATGATGAATATTTATGTCCAAATCCTCTCCATGCAGACTGTATTAGGAATTCTCTTTAATATTAATCGTCACAGCTGCACTTTTGCACGCGCGGGCGAGAGAGAGCCTCGTCTATTCAGCCCCTCCCCTGCCCCCCGCCCTGTCAAATGGATGCGTGGCCAATGGCGGGAAAAACACCTGCCCATTCCCCCACCCCCCCCTACACACACACACGCTGCGACACGAGGGAAGCCCTAATCAAAGGCGAAGCGCTCACGCTTCCGTCCGAAACAATGGGAGCCTCTGAGGTCTGCTCAACCGCTTTAATGGGGGCTCTGCCAAAAGAGGGCCGGATACATAGATAGATGGATACATGGAGGCGCCACGCTCATGTATTTTGCATGGAGACGCTCTTTGAAAAGGCCGGCGGTGAGTTAAACCGGGGCCTCGCATATGCTGCCTAACAGGTGTCTGCCACATCAGAGCCAACAGGGAGCTTTGTGTCATGACGACGGAACTGTTTGGAGTTCTGTCAGATGTCTAGCAGGTTGTGCAAACCACCCTGGATCTGGCTCTTTACAATCAGGCAGGGAAGCCCCTTGAGCTGCCGTAAGATTCAGGCAACTCTAGCCTAGAAAGTTCTAGCTGGTTAGAGAACCAGGGAGTTTGGCGTTATTCGTTTCTGCTTTTTCTTTTTTTCTTTTTTTTCCCCCATCCTGCAACAGCACCAATGGTCACCGTGTTGTCCATAACCTTGGTCTAGACTAAGCAGGATCGTAAACCTCCTCCTTACAAGGGTCTCCTTGATCCCTCGCTGTAACCGCCTCTCCTCCACACTCTACTGTTTCATTTGCAAATTGACACAGGTCGTAACGTAGATGAATGGAATACAAAACTCGGCGACGTGACACATCGCACCGGTAGGGGGATTCAATTCTCTCCTGGCCAAATGCGCGTTCATGTGCGTGCGTGCGTGTGTGTGTGTGTGTGTGTGGCCCTGTCATAGCTCCCACTGCTCCTGTGCACAGTTGATGATGGCAGATGAATGGCCCGCGGTCTGTTGATGCTAACGCTACCAGACAGCTGCCCACTCAACGCCATTAGGCTGGTCGCATGCCCACCTAGCCAGCTAGCGCCATCTGGGGGTGGGGGGTGGGGGGGAGGTTGGTGGTGGTGGTGGTGGTGGGGAGGGGGGCAGCAGTGGCGTGAGAGCCAACCATCTGTGCGCTCGCCCACACCATCATAAGGATGAAGGCGGCTGCCATCAACCACATGAACCCACAAATAGATCAGGTGCTCCACGAGTGGCTAACCATTAGCGTCTTGGGGAAACGTTGACTGGTGCGTACGCTTGTCCGATGGAGACGACGCACTCTACGTCTACCTGAGATGTTTAGCATGTTCACGCAGGAACCCCCAGCGTCATCTAAGCACGCCATCTGCCACCGCCGTAATAAGATGTCCCAAGATTTAGACGCCGTCTCAGAAATGTCACATGCAATGTTATGGATGGCAAATTGGTGTATTTGTCTCAATTACATCTCGCTCTCTGTCTCTCTTTTTATTTTTTTTTCGCGGTCTCCTCTCTGTCTTGTCTCTGTCTCCGTTTCCTCTCTCTATCTCTAGGTCTCTCTCTCTCTCTACCCTCGGTCATCTTATGCAATGCAGACTCTGAAAGCACTCACGAAATCCATCTAGCCCTCAGCACTAAACCATCTTCATGGCTGCCCTCAGATAGAGAACCCCATTTAGGTCAATGTTGTTATTTGGCCACCAGCATTTGATAATGCGAGACGGCCCTTGTCACAGAGGAGGATGTGACTCTCATCTCGTTTCAGGAGGCGAGGCGATTTCAGAACGATTAGGGCTGGCGTGATGAGGATTCTTCACTTGCTTCTAGTCTTCGTGATTTACTGTTAGCTCTAAGTGAGTGTGTGCGTGTGTGTTTTCGGGTGTATGTACGTAAGTCTGTGTGTGTGTGGTGTGGTAATCTGTGCGGGTGTGTAGCTGTGGTGTGGTACATTTATAACTTGTTTTCCCAACTGTCGCTAATGTGTTCCTGATAGCTGCCCCCCCCGGCCCATCCCCAGATGGTGATGCCTGTCTCTGACCTAATCTGGCACGAAACAGACCCTGCCAGACCCCTCCACACATTGTTGGTTTGCCAACCACCACACCCCCCCTCCCCCCTCCCTACCGCACCCCCCGCACCCCCAGGAGAGCGGATCCCCAGGAGATATACCAATCATTAAGCCATGTAGACAAACAGATTGATGAACATGGAATTGCCAAGGACTCTGCATGTGCAGTCAACCTGGGCACGTAGTGCTTGTTGCCCAGTCCGGTAGAGCCAATTATTGAAGAAAAGTGTACGCGATACATTTGGGTTATGGTATCTCCTCTCTCTCTCCCTCACACAGCCGCAATGTGCCCCCCCCCCCCCCCCACCCACCCCCCAAACCCCACCCCGCCCAGCCCAACTCCAGGTGAACTCTGTGTAGTTCCAAAGTCTCTCTACAGGCGTTTAGCAGAATGAAATACCATACGACAGCAGAATAGCCCCTGCAGCAACCTGCTCTGCATCCCAGAGCCGCGTGTCACATGACCCGCACTCACTGCCATGCTGCTGATTAGTGCTCTGCCCCCCCCCCTGCCTCCCCCTCCCCCTGAGCCATCATCAGTATGGTTACTGCCACCGCCATGGCATTTGCACAGGAAATGGGTGGGTGGGGGGGGGGGGGAATGGTGTGTGTGTGTGTGTGTGTGTGTGGTGTGTTAAAGAGACTGGTTAAAAGCAGTCCCACACTCCTTTCCCTTGGCCCTGCTCAGTTTGCCTGACAGTCGGGGAACACTGCCAGTGGATTGTGGAGTGTTTGCATCTTGCGTTGTAGAACAATAGACGCGTTATTAAAATGCCCACGATTAGTTGCAGCTCCGTCGACGCACGTGTCTGCGTGTGTTGGTGGACGCATGTGTGGGGTATTTTCTCTACAAATATAGTACCCTTAATTAGGTCAAAAAAGGAGAAAAAAAAGAAAGCCATGTTGATTTCATTAGTTTTACACAAAACCCCTTGTCCATAAAACGCTGTTGGTGAGCGTTGCTGCCGAGCGTCTGTGGCAGCGTGTTTGACGAAGGCCACCTGGGGAAATCTCAAGATAAGAAGAGAAAAACACTTCATAATGAGGCTTTCTAATTGTCATGGAAACCGAGAGCGATGCTTCGCGCGGACCCGCGCGGTCGTTTGGCGGCGTCCTTGGTCCCCGACGGCGCTCGGCGTTTTCGGGCCGCGCTGCCTGCGTGTTCTCCCTCCTTTTTGAGAATCTCGAGTGTTTTTTTCCGAAGTGGAACCTCACATTGTTACCCTGTTGGAGAGCCGCGTGTCATCTGAGTCCAGGTTCATTGTTTTTCTGTGAAAAGCCCAGCGCAGAGATCATGTGTCTCAGTTCCTAAAATAGAGCCTGCCATGGAATAACCAACTAATGTCATTAGGAGCTGAACAAACAGGTTATGAAGACCCACTGTACTGTAGAGACAGGGGAGGGGTTGGAGGGGGAAGGGAGGGATGGCATGGGGGAGGGAGGGATGGATGGGGGGGGGAGGGCAGGGATGGAGGGGGAGAACGGGGGGGGGAGAAGTGAAAATTCACTTGCAGCTCCCTAAGGAGTGCTAACGTTATTTAATTAGCCAACAAGTGGCAGCTTTGGAGGAGGGTTGTGACTGCCTCTCCGGGGAAGTGTGTGTGCGGCTGTGTGCGTGTGTGTGCGTGTGTGTGTGTGTGTGTGTGTGCGTGTGTGTGTGTGTGTGTGTGTGTGTGTGCGCGCTGTTGTGCGTGTTAGTAGGCTGTGTGTGTGTGTGCTGTGGCTGTGGTGTGTGTGTGTGTGTGTGTGTGCGGCTGTGTGCGTGTTAGTGGCTGTGTGTGTGTGTGTGTGTGTGTGTGTGTGTGTGTGTGCAGCTGTGTGTGTTTGCCCAGTTGCCCAGATATCCAAGAACACTGTTCAGTTCATACGAGCAGCCTTTGAGCGATCGAAAGGAAAGGTCCTTGGAGTTGGAGTTAGACAGGCAGTCAGCATTGAGGACTGAGCAGTGGCTGAAATGGTGTGTGTGTGCATGTGTGTGTGTGTGTGCATGTGTGTGTGTGTGCATGTGTATGTGTGTGCATGTGTGTGTGTGTGCATGTGTGTGTGTGCATGTGTGTGTGTGCATGTGTGTGTGTGTGCATGTGTGTGTGTGCGTGTGTGTGTGTCATGTGTGGTGTGTGTGCTGTGTGGTGTGTGTGTGTGTGTGTGTGCATGTGTGTGTGTGTGCATGTGTGTGTGTGCATGTGTGTGTGCGCATGTGTGTGTGCGCGCGCGGGCACTTTTGGTTGTCTGCTTGTGTGTTCCAGTGTTACTTTGCTTTGAAGAAACCAACTGTTCCCTGACACGGTCTATGTGGGCTGCTGTGAATTTAGAGACTGACAAGTGAGCAATGTGCCCATGGCTTAGGAAGAAATGACCCCTCCACACACACACACACACTCCACACGGACACACACACACACTCCACACACACACACACAGACACACGCACGGACACACACACACGCACACAGACATAATGCACTGGCTCTATGCCTGGATATCTGTTTGTGTGAAAATGAATGAACATGTCAACGTGCGGGCGTGTGCGCCCAATTCAGCATTCCCAGCAGTTGCTGCTTACGCTACAGAGCTGGTAACATGACCATGGACGGAGGTGAAAACTAGTTTGCGTTCTTGTGGTCACGAAATAAAGAGAGAGAGAGAGAGAGAGAGAGAGAGAGAGAGAGAGAGAGGGTCAGAGGGTAAGGTAACATATGAATAACATTCCAGTCCAGTTTAGCGTCTTTATCTCCTGGAGAAGCCATGTTCCATGGCTCCTTAACCATGCTTGCACACAACAGGCTACGACCTCGCCGAGCTAGTGTAGCTATGGCAACCTGGAGCTCTGGAAAGGAAGAGGATTTTCGGAGTTTATTTGAAGTTTATAAATAGGGTGCAATTAAAATGGATATTTGTGCTGCTCCGAAATGGCTACGTTGTTATTCATTCATGTATGCATTTGTTCTGAGGATAAACGGACTCAGGGAGAGGAGAGGGGGGGGGAGGAGGAAAAGAAAAGATTGGTTCCTTTAACTCGGCAGAAGCCAAGCTTTGTATGCCTGAACCAGCTCTGTTATTGTTGTAGCAGGTAGGGCTCTGTAGACAGCCGGTGTTGATGCTGGATGGAACCGTTTCTTTGTTCGGTCGATGCTACTCGAGCGGATCGTCCATACGAGGCGCGGCGGAGCTCCGCGTATGTCCGACGCCGCTCCGTCGAAGCCGTTAGCTGGAACCAAC
The DNA here is from genome assembly GCA_036571765.1 of Plecoglossus altivelis. Lineage (NCBI taxonomy): Eukaryota > Metazoa > Chordata > Actinopteri > Osmeriformes > Plecoglossidae > Plecoglossus > Plecoglossus altivelis. Next base: position 8,668,382 of record BROE01000028.1, read on the forward strand.
CGACCCTAGCTCAAACCTTACTCGCTTTCAGAACGCTGTTTGTATTTAGCTGCCTGCGAACAACACTTGTGCTTTTTATAGTGCGCCGTGTGCAAACTGACCCCCTCCTCCCCGTACGGCCGGAGGATAGAAGCAGGTACAATGAAGAAAGACCACGGCAACACACTGTGTGCTGTTGTTGTCTTGCTAGGTTGGAGAGGTGATCTGAGACTTGGACAGCTTTGACGTACGTACACGCACGCACGCGCACGCACTGACCTGCCTGACCTCGCGGTAGCATGCCCCAGCTCACCAGGAGTGCTGTCCACCAGATCAATTAGCCTGTCCCTGGAGTGTGTCTCTCACAGGTGCCGGGCACAGCCAGGGCCACAGTGTAAAAAGGGACACAACCCATGTCAGCCGGTAAAACACAGACGCAGAAATGCCAGGTGTCCAGGGAGGCTCTGCTGCTCTCTCAGCCAGGGGAGGTGTGTGTGTCTGTGTGTGTGTCTGTGTGTGTGTGTGTGTGTGTGTGATGCTCCTACCCAGCACGCCCGGTTTCTGAAGTGCATCTTCCAACACGGAACACGCCCTACAGTTTCAAACCCATTAGATTGCAGAACCACTCAGCCCGTTAAAACCCACGGTGGCAACGAGGCGACGGACGAGGCTCGCACTCTGTCAAGACGACCAGCTGCTGTGTCCCCTCGAGGGACCTCCCCCCAAATTCCTCGCCGCAGCCCCACGCTGAAGGACAGAGGTCTTGGAGGAGGGACTTGGTTTTTAATTAAACGGACTGCCGTCGTCTGAAGGACTCGTTTGTTATTAGCTGCCTTGGAAGATGAAAAATGTGCAGCGATTCTGCATCCAGGCGTATACAGGGATTAACTGTTATCATTCAGTCTCCCTGGTTGTTTTTTTTCTTCAGTCAGGGTCCATTTTGGATGCTATCCCGCTTTAAGGGACTGGCCTAGATTGCCAGGCAGCGCTAAAGGTGAATTCTAAGTCAAGATATAGCTGGATCCCAGCTGGGCACTTTAGGGTGCTCTCCAGCATTTCCTGACACACATTGAGTTCAAGACGTGTGTGTGTGTGTGTGTGTGTGTGTGTGTGTGTGTGTGTGTGTGTGTGTGTGCGCATGCGTGTGCGCCTGTGCAAGGTATGTTTATGCTCCCATGTTCTCCCTGTGACACACTTAATAACAGTCCGTAAGTACGATCACACACTGCGCACGCATGCATTATGCATGAACAAGATTAATCTGTCTCTACTCTGGCACAGCTTAAAAGGCACCCCACCCCTGTCTTCCTCCTCCTCCTCCTCTCTTTCGCCCGTTCTCTTGCTTTTCCCTCTCTCATCCTCCTCCATCTCCACCTTTCCTTTGCTGCTCCATGGCAAGGTGGGGCCTGTGTGATCAGGTTAATGCAACTGTTTGACAATTTCAATTACGTGTTCCCTTTGAGGTGCTGGATTTCACCCGGGAGAAAAATAGACCCTGTAATATCCTTCCTGCCAATCAGCTCTCCTCTCCCAGCCTCCTTCCTTCTCTTGCTCCTCGCCAGAGCGGTCTAGCGCTGACTCTCTCTCTCTCTCCGCCCCTGGTATCAGCACAGCATCGCAATCTCTCCTGGCTTGCCAAGCTTTTGCTTTGCTTAAAGGTGCAAAGTGTAACGAGTCAGGTACACAAACCAATCTATAAATCTATGAAAGCCTCCAGCTGGTGAGACAGAGCTCCTGGAGGACTTCCTGGGAGACGTTCCAGGGCGTAATCCTTTGACAGACTTGGCTTCAACATCTCCTCCTGTCTGTTCGTCTGGGCTTCTAGTCTCCAGCAAACCAGGCCAGACCAACCCTTTGCCCCCTCGTCCGCCTGCAGTACGCGACGCCATCGCTGTCCGTGGCGTGTTCTGCAGCGGTGGTATGCGGGGGATGTCTGGTGGTCCAGCCGACTTCTCTCTGCTCAGGTGTGTGGTGGGTTTGGTCCCACTCCTTGGCCTCCCACTCTACAGAGTGTGTGAAGGCAAGCATGGTTCCAGCAGGTTCTCTCTCTCTGTGGATCAAGGAGTTAGGAGCTCTTTGGCGGCTTCTGGTGATCTGGGTCATGGCACAGCATGGTGGACTGCTGGTGGCAAGCCCAGATCTCCCCCAGCCTGGCTGAGGACGCCTGCCTGCCTGCCTGCCTTTTAGTACCTGCTGGAGATCCACAGACTCACACACTCTCCCTCTCTCACACACACACACACACACACACCAGCAGGATGCGTACCACCACTGAGGGATCAGGGTGCATCAGATGTGTGTCATGGTAACCTGGCTTCTACAGTCTTTTTTCATACTAGTCTTTAAAGGTTTGTGTATGTCAAACTGAACAGAACTTCTGGGGAAAGTTGCTGCTGCGACTTCTTGTCATCCCAGGCAGGGAGGGAGAGAGAGCTGTCTTGCACGCACAATACAGCTAGCCGTCTAGCTGCTTACGGTTAGCCTTGCGGCGGGGATGCTAGCGGTAGTTGTCAGGCAGGATCTCCTGCCACACTTATTAGGCTGGCTGTCACGTCGGGCTTAATGGGGTCTGACTGCTCGTCTGTGTGAGCCCTGCATGCAGCCCCAACTCAGAGGTTTAGCTAAGCATGGCTGCCTCTAAGCAGGGGGTCTGAACCAGGCAGGCTTGAGTCAGCACACCCTAACGCTGCACAACCTTGGGAAGGGCGCTGGCATGGATTGACAGCTGTTTCTGGCCACAGTTTGTGATTCCACATGGTGGTCTTGTGTCAAAACATTTCGGATGGTGGGGATGATTAGCATGGGCATGGGATTAGTGGGGCCGAAGTACGGCCAGGACCCATTAGGATCCATTCGCCTTGTTAATGCGTCAGGGCCTGAGAACCGGAAAAAGACCTGATGCAACATTGTGCAGCATTTAGAAACTGAGCGTTCCTCGAGAAACATACACTTAGTAATGCAAATAAAAGGAGTATTGTCTTTTTAAAATGTTTTACTTTACTCACGATACTACTTTTTACCACAGCGAACAAGGAGTGTCTCACAGTCAGAAACGGGTTCAAACGCTTCCTCGGAGGTGGCCGGGTTAGCCTTTCCTCCTGAGCGAGCAGAGAGCTGACAGCAGGCGGGCTGGCCTCAGATCAGCCGTGAGCCAGTAGCTCTCTCTCCATCTCTCTCCATCTCTCTCCATCCATCAGCATGTTGGAGGCAAGGCCACAGGAGAAGGGCCCGCTCTGATTTAGACACCGCCATCCACCGCAGTGAAATTACACAAAAGGGGACTGAGGGCTGACAGCATCTTATTGGATATTGGATTGGGCATATAGATATATACACACACACGTGCCTAGCCCACACACACACACACACACTTTCCCACCCACATATTCCTTCTCTTGTGCGCCGGAGGCTGGCTTCACAGATGTTAGTGACTAAATGACCATTCGGAGCCCCTTCAACTCCCCCTGCTTATTCATGAATACAATTTGTTGAGATCTAGAGGCTTGACGCCGCGGCTCTGAAGATGAAAGATTCATCTTGGGGGGGGGGGCGTCAGGAGAGAGAGAGGGGGGGGGAGAGAGGAATGAAAGAGCAGGCTCCTGTCTTCATAATAACCAGATGACATGCCTACAGCATATTCCCAGCTTTGAGGGCCGGTGTATTTTTGTATTTTCTTTGAGATTTCACTTTCCTCTACAAACACCCAACCCATCCTCCGGGCACTAGTACTTATTTGTTTAACGCTATGCACTGTAAATTGCGTCTGTGCTCGGCACAATTTCCCCAGCCTCTTTATAACACGTCGTTCACACGCCAAAAAAGTCACCAGCATCCCTTAATGGTCTGACCTCAATTCACCCTGCTGGTGTTCCACTCAATTCCCAGTTTTATCCCAGGAGAGGAGCCAGGCAAGAGGCACATTATAGCAGCTGCTTATGACCAGTGGGGCTGTTGAGGGCCCGGTGGGTGGGGCTGTTAAGTCGTTCCTGCGGCAGTGTGGGCAGGGCTGGGGCTGTTAGGCAGTTCCTGGGGCAGGGCTGGGGCTGTTAGGCAGTTCCTGGGGCAGGGTGGGCAGCTTCGAGGTGGATGGAGGAGGTCTCAGATGTTGACCAAGGACTTGGCTGTATCAGCTCTCGATTTTTATTTTATTTTGGAGGGGTGTTAAATGGGTTACCTGCTTGTGTGGACTCGACAGGGCTGAGTAATGCTCTCTCTGAGTTTGGTCCCCCTGGCTGCAGTTAGAGGAAGTCTCTCCCCACCCCTCTCTCTTTGCTTGTCCTGGTCTCTCTCTCCTTCTCTCCCTCCCCTAAACAGTAGGCTTAAATGGAGCTGAGTGACTATTAGGAAGCACAGACACACACATGCTTATGCAAGGACATACACCCACACTGACTTGCACACACACACACATACACATGTACACACACTTACACACTCATCTCCCTTAGTCCCCTGGAGGACAAACTGTCAGCACTATAATATTATCATAGATGGAACAGCTTTAGCCTGCTACCTCAGCTGTCTTGATTTAATTCCCCTGCCGTAGTTAATACTTAATATTGTTTCCAAATGCATGCATATTTATCTTGTCATCTACCACAATGTGGAGTTAGACCTGAGTCTGACCTTAGGGCTATACAGTTTTTTTCCCCCCCTCCTTCATGCAATTATATAATTACGTGAATGACGCATCACTATATGTTGAAAGGAATGTGTGTGTGTGTTCACGTGTGTGTGTGTGTGTGTGTGTTCACGTGTGTGTGCTGGCACGCGCCTACAGGAATGCCGGCGAACTCAGGGTGCACAATGTTCCTTGGACCTAAGTGGTACTTATTAAAAGAGTGAATAGGGGGAGTGTGGTCTCCTCGCCCGGGGGCAGAACACAAGTCACACAGCAGCACATGCTGTCCTCTGTCGTGCTGCTCAGACGAGCTGGCCTGAGGCTTCACCTTATCTCCACTGGAAAATAAATCAGGTCAACAAGATACACACTCGTGTGCCCTCTCAGTACAAGGAGTCTACACAATACCCCCCCCTTAGACACTCACGCTCACACACTCAAGAACACCCTCTCAATAGAAGTAGGTGGCACATACCCTCCCTCCCTCCACCACCCCCCCCCCCACACACACACACACACAGATGCACAACACACACGTACACAAGCGTATTCAAGCACAACCACAGAGGATCATGATCAGACCATTGTATCGTCAGTTTCCCCCACACTTAGAACTCCGTGTTTCACAGAAACAGGAGACAGGACCAATAGCTTAATTTATTGGCGTCCGTTGACTAATGACGCTGTTAATTGCTAGTGACATGCGCCGTTAATTTAATCAAACTGTTTACAACTCACCCTGTCAACAAGATTTCTCTTGGCCCTGATTGATATCGCTATGGTATGGCTTTTTTGTTTAATCGTTGTACCACTTGGTTGCGATAGGGGTGGAGAGTTCTTCGCCAGTGTGCGTGCGTGGTAGTCAAGTTCATTCTCAGGATTGTCTGTTTGAAAGAGCACAAAACACTTGAGGGGTTTGTTCTAGGTTTAAGAGCACTCATGTACATTCAAAAAAAAAATATACTAACACTTAGTCCCCCCCCCTACTCCAATCACCACAGTAAGGCAACTGTTAGTTCCAATTTCCCTGCATAATACATTGTGTCATACCTCCCTCTCATTTCAAATCTCATTAAAGCGCTTCATGCAGTTTTGCCAGCAGTCTGCATCAAGCCTTTTAAATGGCTTGTTTGCCTGCTTTAAAAACCCCAACGAGTGCTTTCAGGCTATCTGGCACAAGGTGGCCCAGTGGGGGGAGGAGTAGCACAGCATGGTGTCCCGCCACACCTTATCAATGGGTGAGACGGCTGCCCAACAGCTTCATTGCATTTGCGTTGGTCTAGCTGGCTCTGTTTGGCAAACAGCTGATCCTCCTGACGGGAGAGGGACGGAGCGCGTCGGCTTACCCTAACCCTTTAACTCCACCGCACGCGTTCACCCCCCCCCCCCCCCCCCCTTACCCCAACCCTGGGGGTTCTGCTGTTTTGGTGTCACCGACCGAGGAGGGAGCGAGAGAGAGAGGACGGGAACTAACATTGCTCAGTCTGACACGCAGACACACACAAACATAGTCAGAAACACTTTTCAAATGCGCAAACACACTCCCTGACACATGCTGACACTCTTATACTCACAAACACACACGCCAGCTTTCACACACACACACGCACACGCGCAAGCACAGGCACACACTAGCTTGCAATCGCACGCTCAGACATACACGGGCCCGCTTGCAGACACACACACACACACGCAGACAAGCGTGTGGAGCCGTCAGGGCTCAGGGCTGTTTCATCTGCTGCTTACAGTGGGGCTGTGTGACAATGCCAGGCAGCCAGTCTTCCTTGAGGAGGTGTTGGTGCTCAGCTGCAGATTAGAAAGCCAGACTTGGGCTGCTAATGTTGAATGGAGTGGGACAGCCAGGATGCTTTCAAAGCCACACCCGCTAGGATAAACCACAGGGGAAAAGCACCCAGGTTCTCTGCAGTCTATTGGCGTTTGTCAGAAAGGGAAAATTGAGTTTGAGCCACTCAGCCACCGAGTGGCAATTACAAATATTTTGATCAAACGGTGTGCCTCAGTCTTTCAGGCTTAGTAATGCAATTCCTACATGTGGTTATTTTCATCTGTTTGTTTGTTTTTCTTCTTTAAAATTGTTTAAATATCCTCCTCTGGGTTATGAGCGAGTTCCTCTCATTGGTCAAGGAGAAGATTGGCTTCAAAGTGGCTTCTTCTTTGGTTTTCCTCCAGGATTCAGCCCAGGAAGGGGTGATCACCAGGGACATCCACAGGACCTTCCCAGCCCACGACTACTTCAGAGATTCCGGGGATGGCCAGGACTCCCTCTACAAGATCTGCAAGGTGCGTGCAGAGCAGCCCCAGCTCACACATGCCTCCTGCACGAGGCCTCTGATGTGTCTACACACTAAGAGAGACCAGCACTGATGAGTATTATGGTTGGAGTCAAATATTTGCCCCAAAGTTCAGTTCATCCACAAGCTATTGAGTCAAAGCAGACTTGGAGGGAGGTTCCAACAGAAGCTATCCCACTCTCACGCCACCAACATGGAACCTTGGTTTCTCTACAGAAACCAAGGTTCCTGTCATGGGTACTTACTTTGAAATCGTTCTAAGCTTGTCAACTCAAGTGCTTACATTCTGCAGGTTTTTACTTCAGTTCAGAACTTGAAAAGTCAGTTCCCAGCTGAAGCCCCCTAAAGTAGACGGTTTTCTTAGAGATTGAAGTGCAAACCAGGAGGACATTGATGGCTGTGACACAATCTGGTCATCTCCTGAGTTTCAGAAAATTCTAGGAAGTAGCATGAGAGAGAGAGTAAGCTTGATGCTTGTTGATGACACATCCTTGATTACAATTATTCCAGCTGAATCTGCTCAACCATAAAAGGAAAAGTGGAAAAGGTGGAAAAGTGGCCTGGTTTGCAAAATAGTGCCAGCGATCCAATCAGGTTCAGGAACCAAAGCTGGTTTTATAGGAAATGTTTAGCCACTCAGTGCGTCTGATGCCCTCATAAGCTGTATTAGTAAAGGAAAACTTAGTCTACTTCCAAACTCCTGAACTTGCTCGTTCTACATTTTGTTCTGAGCATGTCATGTCATGTCATGGTCTTTCTAGCATGCTGGAAACGCAGATAAACATATGTTGACATATATTTTTATTAATATCACTATTATAAACAGAAACTGCTACTAATGCACAAATGAGCCGTGTCAAGCTGTGATTCACCAGTGACATTAAGAACCACAGGCCGCCAAACAGGTGCATAACTCCATATAAAACATCGTTTTTAACACAGTTCTGACACGTTATTTACAACTGCTATATACAACTGAAATAAAATGAATTCTCTTCTTTTGACCGATGAGCGAGACTTGTGCGTCTTTAGTTCTGTTCTGTCAAAATTCGGAACTTTTCAGAAACGTTAAACAACCTTTTGTGGTTGGTCATTTGCGAGTGCTCATTTGTACGGTGGCTGAGAAGTGTCAACGTTTTGCCAAAAGCCACAACGCTAAGATTTGCCCAAATGACAACAAAACGTGAGTCACAACACAATGGAAGTGAAGCACAACGGATGTTGAAAATGACAGAGCTTTGCCAAGTACAAGCAAAGTATTGGTAGAATGTGGATTTTAGGTCATCGCATCTTTGTAACCTTTGGCAAATCTTTGCAACCTTTGGCAAATCTTTGCGTTGTGGATTTTAGCTAATCGTAGCGTTGTGGATGTTAGCCAATCGAAGCGTTGTGGCATTTGGCAAACTGTTGACACTTCTTGGCCTCCGTACATTTCTATGCAAATGTCATGTAAATTGTCTCTTGCGAGGGTTACGTAGTTCCCCAAAATCCACGTTGGAATCCCTCAAAGCGAAAGCCTATTATGCCTCCAAATCTCAGGTGACTCCTCCGTGCACCTTTTGAAATCGTACCGATCCTCCGCGGCCATGATTATAAATGAACCATCCTAGTTCAGAAGTAGACCAAACATAACAGCCGCTCACATCGTGAACATTAGGTCAGGAGTTCACTGCCATTAACCTAATCACACGCGCTTCGCTGTTTCCTAACCTAAACTAATGAAAATGACTTGCGCTGATAAATGGGGCATGTCTGCCGTCCAAGACCCCTATCAATCTACCTGTGCGCGCGTGGCGGTGTGCTGAGCACGAGGCGACGGTATACATACGGCATCAGATGTATATCGGTCTAACTGCACCCCAGACAGCTAGCTAATACGATCTCCTCAATGACTGCCGTGCCAATTCCCTGCCAGCTGTGAGGGCACGTTGACATTTCACAAATGTCTCTTCATTGCCTTTTGGGCGTGTTGCCCTTTATAGGTGACTTTTCACGTTAAAGCAGTCGCAATGACTGCATGCTGCATTTGCGGGATTGTAGTGTCAACTTCCAGCAGGTTTTCCGTACACATTCCAGTCAACAATGGATCCTGATCCGTTCATCTTGAGCACACACTCTGGCAAACGTGATGGTTATCCACGCTAAAATATAGATTTATGTTCTATCTTTCATATAAACCGATATAATTATGGCTTACCTCCTGACCACCTGGACCTTTTCCCTCCGTTTTATCAGGTCAGGATAGATGGTCCCTCTCGTGTGAAAATGTGGCCGTTTGAAAAGCAGGTCTTAGCATCGTTCCGCTACCATCTCCTGATTGCACATCCAGATAAAAGCCAGCCATGCTAGAGAGGAGAGCCCTAGAGACCGGCCCAGGAAACAGCTAATGGCCTAGACAATCTACCCTCCGCAGGAAACGCTACTCTGTATGCTGTTTGAGGTGTGCGAGAGAACATGCTGACAAGCCCACATTTACATTAGGGTTAGGCTGTGGGGGCACTGCGAGCTGTGCTCTTCCCACTTTAAACACTGATGTGGATGAAAGGCAAAAGTCCTTTGCTCAAGAGGCAATTAAGAGTTTGTGTAAATTCTCCCTGTTATTTCACTTTATTACCGAAGACACAGTCATAACTGTCATGCCCAAATGCTGTGTCCTGTTTCTAGGAATCCGGCTCCCCAAGGTCTTCATGTTCTTCTTGCGCTTCTCTTCCCAGGCCTATTCCGTCTACGACGAGGAGATCGGCTACTGCCAGGGACAGTCCTTTCTGGCGGCTGTGTTGCTGTTGCACGTAAGTCAGCTTGTCGACAAAGCGCCCTTCCAAAGGTTTGTACTCTGTCCATATGACACCTGCTTTATGTCCGTGACCTGCCTGCCATTAAGAGGGGCGAAGCAATGGGGGAGGACTGAGCAGAGGGGCAGGGGTTCACGCAGGGAGGAACGACCGACCCCCCCCCCCAGAGGAAGTCAGAGACAGATGTTTTGAGGATGAGGGATGGGCGCGCTGAGTGAAGCCGAGGCGAGGGCGGAATCCGAGCCGAAGCGAGGGCGGAATCCAGCCCAACTTGGGGGCGAGAGAGATCCTATTGGCGGAGAGAGGAGAGTGTGGGACGAAGGAGGGATGGGGGAGGCTGGAGAAGCGACGTGTTGTGACAGAGCGACACGTTTGACGGGGAGAGAGTGTGGAGGCCAAGACGGGCTAGGAGAGGAAAGTGTAAGGAAGTGAGAAAGACGGGGGAGGTGGGGGGGGTTGAGAGAGAGAGAGAGGAGAGCAGGGAAGGAGGAGAACATAGCAAGGAAGGAGGAGAGGAGAAAAGGGAATGAGGAGTGCGGGAAAGAGGAGAGGAGTATGTGGAAGGAGAGAGGAGTATGGGGAAGGAGGAGAGAGGAGTATGTGGAAAGAGGAGAGGAGAGAGGAGTATGTGGAAGGAGAGAGGAGTATGGGGAAGGAGGAGAGGAGAGAGGAGTATGGGGAAGGAGGAGAGGAGAGAGGAGTATGGGGAATGAGGAGAGGAGAGAGGAGCATGGGGAAGGAGGAGAGGATAGAGTAGTATGTGGAAGGAGGAGAGGAAAAAAGGGAATGAGGAGTGCGCGAAAGAGGAGAGGAGAGAGGAGTATGTGAAAGGAGAGAGGAGTATGGGGAAAGAGGAGAGGAGAGAGGAGTATGGGGAAGGAGGAGAGGAGAGAGGAGCATGGGGAAGGAGGAGAGGTCCTTTTGAGTGCAGGAAGCCCAGGAGGTGTCAGGAATATTAATGGCTGTGCCTGTCTACCTGCAGAAGCCCATTCAGCCCAGGACACACTGGCTGTCGTACTGATTAAATACCCTCCGCAGTCTGTGTGTGTGTCTGCACACACACACGCACACACACACACACGTCCTCTCCTCTCATGTGCACACTCCCCATTTATTGTCATATATGGATTGAAATGCCCTAGTCTCCGGGCCTCGCCTCTCTTCCCACCCACTCCCCCAGCTTCCTATCTGCTGAGACGGAGCCACTGGTCTCCTCGTTGCATATTCACTATATTCCCATTCTCGGTTACTTGAAGTCGAATTCTGTACGGTATCGCCAAGTGAACGCTTCGTACCGATCACTCATGAGGAAGAATGCTTGTGTTTCTATTCTGATCTTCTCATTTGTTCTTTGTTACCTAACCCCCCCCCCCTCCCTCCACCCCACCTCCCTCTGTTCAGATGCCTGAAGAGCAGGCTTTCTGCGTGTTGGTGAAGATCATGTATGAGTACGGACTCAGAGCTCTGTACAAGAACAACTTTGAGGACCTCCACTGCAAGTTCTACCAGCTGGAGCGACTGCTGCAGGTCAGTGCGTCTGCAGTTTCACACAGTGACTCCCAAACCATCTGAGCAACACATGTAGTGGTCTGGGTGTCTGGGAATTGGTTTGGTTTTTTACATCAACCTTGTTTTTGTGTGTGTTCCTCTCGGTGCCTGCTTCTTAAACTTGTTTGTTTTGCATGTGTATGCGTGCGTGAGTGAGTGTGAGTACTATACCCTGAGACCCACTGAACACCAACACACACACACCTGTCTCAGGGAGGAGGTGAGAAGGTCAGTCAAGGTGAAGGCATGTGTTGATGTCCGCCTGACTCTGACTTGACTCGAGACTAAATCCACTCCTAATTGGAGTTTCATTTGGCACTCAAACCCACTTTGCGCCCCCTCCCCCTCCTCCTTAAGTGGCTTTCTGTCAGCATTAAATGAAACTGGGTTAGTATTGACAGTCTCCAATGGCAAGGGAGTTAGCATCGACCGCTAAAGTTTACTATACGGGTTGGAGTCAAGCCAGTGTGTACAGCATGGCTTCTTCTATGCTACCATCGTCTCTCTGCTCCTACTACAAGGCGCAAGTTGTTAAGTGGATTTAACCGCAGAGGTACCAGCCTGGCGAGCGCCCGACACTTGGATGCCCGGGCGTGCTCACGTGCTACTCTCACGTGCGCCGTCGTTTTCAGGAGAGCCCTTGTTCTACTCAACCGTACAGTAGCTACAGCAGTCAGATAACAATACGGCCAATTCGCTCGGAGCTTCTGGTGCCATCTCGGGCGAAACGTCAGCAAGACGAACGGGCCAGATTATACGGTCCAGTTTGGCATGCTTTATTGGCCAGTTGGAAATGAAGTGTGACAGGAAAGGATGGTCAAGTGAGAAGGGAGGACGGGACGCTGAAGGCGAACTGAGGCTGTATTCAAATCCGGGCCACCCTACATAGTATGTCCACTTATCCAGTAAGCTAGCAGGTAGCCCCACGGCAGCCGTTTGTGTCTATGTACAGGTGTAGGCCTGTCTGAGCATATGGGGCAGCCATAGAAACGTTCTCCATCTTCTCGTTCTTCTCCTCAGGAGCAGATTCCTGAGCTGTGGTCGCACTTCCAGGACATGAACCTAGAGGCTCACATGTACGCCTCGCAGTGGTTCCTCACCCTCTTCACCGCCAAGTTCCCCCTCTGCATGGTGTTCCACATCACGGACCTGCTGCTCTGCGAGGTACGCTCCACCGCACGTTCCTCTCCCCACTCCCCCCCCGTCTCAGCTCCGGGCCGCCGCACCACGCCAGCCGACCTCACGGTGCCTCAAGCGACGCAACAAGGTTCCCAGTACAGAGGGACGCTGGAGGCGGAGAATAGCAGCTGGTCACTGTTGTCGGGGCTCTGACCTTGCTATTGCAGCGTTTTCCCACAGAGGCTTTCCTCAGTTTGTCAGGAGGACAGGAAGGCTCGCTTGTCCCTCGTCGACTTTGTCTCAAAGAGCCTCTGAGATCTCATTAAAAATGACATTAGATGAAACGGTGACAAGAGCCTCCGGGGCCGTCAAGTTCCCTCCTACAGATTCCGTCACCCTGTCCTGTCCTGAAGTGCTCTCCCAGGGAAGGGAGAGGGGGGGGGGCAACTTGCCAGGCTCTGCTGGATCCAACTCTCTCTCTCCATTGTTCATTTTCATTTTCAACCCTTCCTCACTCTCTCCTCTCTCTAATCCTCCCCTCTCTCTCTCTCTCTCTCTCTCTCTCTCTCTATCCCTCCTCATCCCTTCCCGTCTCTCTGTTCGTCTCTCTCTCTGTCCCTCTCATCCCTCCCACTCTCTCTATCAGACTCTCCCCCTCCTCCGTCTACCTCTTCACGGATCCGCTACACGCCCTCCTCTATCTCTCCCTCTCTCTATCCCTTCTCTCTTATCCCTCTCTCTCTCCTAATCTCGCTCTCTATCCCTCTCTCCTAGTCCCTCCATAGCGCTTCAGTATGCCACTCTCTCCACTCACTCCCCGTCTTCCATCCTACCCTCTTATCTCTCCATGTATCTCACTACTCCATACACTGTTACAACACTATTGTTTGACCACCAGCCCGGCGAACATATTAATTCCTTGGGCCTTTCTAACCATTGAAGTCCTGTAATGATGAGAATCTGTGCTGGCCATTTTGCTTCGATGAACGCGTGGCGTCGGAGGGCGGGGCTTGCGAACGTATAAAGGGCTGGCGCAGTCTGTACGCTCTCTCAAGTGAATTCAGTACTCTACACTTTTCTCTTCGGCGTCCCTTGGTCTCTCCTCTCTCTGTCTTTTCCCATGTGTCCTCCCTCACCTTAGGTTACGCTCTGGGCTTTCCAGATTTCTGGGGTTTGTTTCCACTCTCCCTCGTCTCAATCCTCCTGCCCTCCCTCTCTGTCTATCCCTCTCCATCCCTCTCCCTCCCTCTCTCTCTCTCCCTCTCTCTCTATCCCTCTCTCTCTATCCCTCTCTCTCTCTCTATCCCTCTCTATCTCTCCCTCTCTCTATCCCTCTCTATCCCTCTCTCCCTATCCCTCCCTCTCTCTCTCTCTATCCCTCTCTATCCCCAGCCCCGGGCGGAACAATTAAAAGTTTCCTGGGCCTTTCTCAGCCAGTGAGCCGCATGATGAGAATCTGTTGCTCCTTGTCTTTGACCTGCTCACCGCTTCCTCTGATAGGGCTGCCTCTGCCTCTTCTCTTTGTTCTCTCTCTCTCTCTCTCTCTGTCTTTCCAGTTCTCCCTCACTCGCTCTGCTTCTCAGATTTTCTGTTTGTTTCTCACTCCCTCCCTCTCTCTCAATCTCTGTTTCTCGATCTCAGTTTCTCTCCCTTTCACTCTGTTTATTTCTCTCCACTTTCCTGTCAATCTCTCTCTCTCTCTCTCTCTCTCTCTGTCTCTCTCTCTGTCTCTCTCTCTCTCTCTCACACACACACACACACACACACAAACGCACACAAACCGTGTTTTTCATCCTCATTTCGCGTACTGGATTGTCCTTTTTTTGTCACCTCTGTTGACATTCCCTCCTCTGTCATTCTGTCTTGTCCTGTCATCCCCTTGGTTTCTTCTGTCTTAGATGGTAAGTAAACACCCAGACCCTTACTGGTATGCGTGCGTTACAGTCTGTTAATGCGCTCCCTCCCCCCTACTGTGACACAGTGCCAGTCTTAACCGTAGGTAGAAGGAATACTGCACACACAAGCATCTTGCGCCTGTGTGCTCTCGACGCGCATTTTTACACGTTTGTGTGCTTTTTCTCCCCACATCAAAACCACCTCCTTAACTTGCTGACTCTGTTGGACTCCGTCTCAGCCTGACACGCATGGGGTTGTTTGTTGGCAGACTGCATGTGTAAAGACTGTCGATGCCCCTAGACACACACACACACACACATGCATACACACACACCTACACCCTAGCGCCATCTAGAGCCAGTCAGACAGAGGCAGATAGAGACCCTTCCTTTGGTTATTTATAGAGGTGGAGGGATATTTTTAGCTCCGTGTTGCCATGTGAACGGGTTGTCGGAGCGATGGAGGAGACGGGTGTTCCCATGCAGAGCTGACATCAGCATTGCATTTCACTCTCTCTCTCTCCCTCTCTCTTTCCCCCTTTCTCCCTCCCTTTCTCTCTCCCTCTCTCCCCTGTTTTTCGCGAGGACCTTCTCACCCTCACTGTTCCACTCTCATTTTCTACTCCTCCAAAGACACTATCAATCGCTCGGCTGTCTCTATTTTTACTTCTTCCTCCTCCATCCATCCCTCCTCCCCCCCTCCCCCCCATCTCCTTATCAATTTTTCTCTTCGCCATCTATCCATCTGTCTGTCACTCAGTGGTCGTGATGTGTCCCCACCTGGCCATGAAAGGGACTGTCTGTTTCTTTCTCTCCTCCTGATGCCATCTGTCCCTCCCTCACGCTCTCTCCCTCCCTCACACTCTCTCCCTCCCTCACACTCTCTCCCTCCCTCACACTCTCTCCCTCCCTCACACTCTGTCCCTCCCTCACACCTCTCCCTCACACTCTTCCTCACCTCACCGCTCCCGTCCCTCACATTCTCTCCCTCCCTCTCTCTCACACTCTCACGCTCCCTCACACTCTCTCTCTCCCTCATACTCCCTCCCTTTCACTCTCCCTCCTTCAATCTCTCTCTCCCTCCCTCACACTCTCCCCCCCCCTCACACTCCCTCCCTCTCCCTCCCACACACTCTGTCCCACCCTCTCTCTCTGCCATTCTTTCAGATGATTATGTCACTCTTCATAGTCAAAGTCCCCCTCCAAACTACTTCTGCCAGGTGTCAACACGGACAGGCCCTGTCGGTGTGGACACCTGGCGGACATGATGGAATAGGAGGGGAGATGGTGATACAAACCCGTCAGTGAGGATCCTGCTCCAGAGCCCTCCGAGTTGTTTATTTTTAGCCCTGTGATCTGTCGATGAAGGAACACCAACACGCTGCAATTATGTTCCTAGAATAGACATGTTCTCCCAACGCTACAGCATCGTTTCTATCTTAAAGTGAAAGCCGCATACTTGCCGTAGACACATATAGTACAAGGCAAATATTTGCTATGGTTTTTAATCCCGTCATTCTCTCATCCTCAGGGTCTAAACATCATCTTCAATGTCGCCCTTGCCCTTCTCAAGGTCAGTATTCCTCTCATTTATTCCGGGTTACTGTGTTCATTTTCCAGTCAAGTTGTCACTTACTAAACCCTGTTACAGCCTCTGGCTCTGCCGGAACCTTCTGCCGGAGGGTTAAGATGATAGGCTGCAGTTTTGTCAAACACTCTAGTCAGTAAGTCAATTCTGTGGACTCAAACCAGCATCGATATTCACAGTGGCTTCCACTTTTGAGTCCGCGCTTGAGTCTATATGTGAGTGTGCAGTCATTAGTGTTTGTTTTCTGTCATTCGGACCACAATCCAAACGTAAATCTATTCAAAAATGTTTCGTGTGAGATCAAAATAACGACCGCCGGTCACTATTGGTTCAGTATTGGTTCTTCATGTGCCACTGCCCCCCCCAGTCCACTCTCCACTCCACTCCCCCACCCCCCACAATTTAAAATTCACAGTTGCTTGAGGCCTTATCCTCTGACAGGCTAGATACTGTCTGAAACAGACTTCCGCTTTGGCTCCTCAAACTGACTCGCTGCAAGTGGCTCAGAAGTACTGTATCACCTGGGAGTTGTTTTCAGACAGGATCATTTCCTTGCCGACCGGTCGTGTAAGGAGTGTTGGCTGCTTGGAGGAGAGGTGTGCGATGGGAATTTGTGAGCACATGTCTCCCCCTGCTGGGGAACACGGAGAAGAGCCGTCGTCACGTCAAGGAAATGTCTTCTTGAAGCCGTCTCCTACTGCTAGCGTGACAGAGGTGCATCAGCTTATGTAACCGAGCGAGACATCTTCATCTGTAATCTCATTGGTTCGCGATTCACTCGGCAACGAAAACGAGACGACAAATCGGATCAACTGGAGTTTTCTGTTGATTCTTCGCCTTGGTCTTTTAAAAATATATACGTAATTTTTTTTCGGAATGGTGAAAGCCACGTCTCTGGTCCATCAGTCACTGGTGTGTGATCCATCTGGGGTCCTGCTTTGACTCGCCTAGTGGCCTGCTTCTCATACGTCGAGATAAGTTTCAACCTCTTATGAAGGACTGCTTTTGACGACACAGAAAGATGCTATCTGTCAGCTCGTTAGATATCTCCTTTTCTTCAACACCCAATACTGTTTACCGAAACCCATGTTAAGTTCACCTAAAATATCTCGGGGACCAATCAGAAGCCACCGTTTCTCTGCGCTCGGTGTCACGTGACTCCAGTGCAAAAGGACGGAACATGCTGAGTGAGAATGGAATTCCCTTTCCCTTCAGTATCGATGTCCTTCAGTTGCGTGTGAAATAGAAGCATTCTTAATCCCAACTGAGTGTGACAGGATGAACGTCAGGCCGTGTGAGGAAAATACAAACTGTCATTTGGGAAATGGAAGAGAGAGAAATCAGGGTATTACTGGCTGTCATCGGATCTGTTTGCGGTTGTATCGATCTGTGTGTCTTGAAGACGCTGCACGCGATAGGATGATGATAGCATCGCAGGTTCATTGACGTTGTCCAGACATTTATCCCCAGAGCTCCGTGTGATCTCAGACAGACGCTGTCCCAAGCGATGCTGTGTTACCCAAGCCAGCACACTGGACTGTAGGCAATCCATTTGGATGAATGGATGAACAAACTCTTATTTGATTACAACAATGTTTTCCACTTGCCCGAATGCTCACTGTGGAAAAAACACACCTGCTGTGAAACATATATTACTATTTAATGAGGAAGATGTTGACCAGGGGAGTGGGGCGGAGTCCTAGCCAGGGAAACTGACCAATCTGGTGCCTCATGGTTTATTTGTTGTGGTACATGTCTGGTTACCCTCTCATTCCAACGGATTTCCCTCAGGCATAGAAATCGCCTAGCCAATCAACAACCATTTATCTGGTACGGGATTGGTTTAATAAGACAGTGCAGAGAATTGCAGAGGAGGAAGTTTAGTGTAAATAAAAAGATGGCGTTTTGTCGCTCTGATCAGTCTCATCTCTCCAGTTGTTCCCAAATGCTTTCCGGTGTGTTTGCGGTGATCGCACCCTTTCAAACCCAGGATGCAATTGTTCGGTTTCAACAAGCATTTTCAAAGAATACAACTAAAATCCCGTTTGCTAATCATTTTTATTCAAGCCTGACTGCCATTGCCTCCAAGTTCACTTCAAACAGGCTGCAGCTGGGCTCTCTGCCTGACACGCAGCACATCACGTTACCGAGAGCTCACGCTCGTTAGAACCACGCATGAGGGAGGAAGTGAAGACGAGGCACCAGATGGGGCCACTTAGACTCCAAGGTAGACTTCATCCCTTCGTACGCCCCGCCCAGTCCGAGAGACAGACGAGAGGGCGAGATGTAGAGGGGAGGAGAAGGTGAAGAGAGGGAGAGAGAGAGAGAGAACTGAGAGAGAGAGAGAGAGAGAGAGAGAGAGAGAAAGAAACTGTGAGAGAGAGAACTGTGTGAGAGAGAACTGTGAGAGGGAGAACTGTGAGAGGGAGAACTGCGAGAGAGAGAACTGTGAGAGAGAGAGAACTGTGAGAGGGAGAACTGTGAGAGGGAGAACTGCGAGAGAGAGAGAACTGCGAGAGAGAGAGAGAACTGCGAGAGAGAGAGACAATTGCGAGAGAGAGAGAGAGAGAGAGAGAGAGAGAGAGAGAGACAGAGAGAGAGAACTGCTAGAAGACGATAAAGAGGGACAGAAGGGCTTTGTCATGGCAACACTGAGCCGTCACCACTGGACGGGCTGTGGTCCTGGACACTTGTAGTTGGATTGGAAAAAGAGACACTGGCTCTCCACGTCTTCCTGTTGTCGCTATGACAAGGCACTCTTCTGCTGTCCTCTGCTTTCTGCCTTTGTGCTGAGGAGCTCCGACCCAGCCGTGCTCAGAAAAGACAAGGCAGAGAGACTGACACACGCAAGATATTAAACGGGAGGATGGAAAAAAGGAACCAGTGTGAATCTGAGGGAAGGGAGGAGCAAACAGGGTTTCACTGCCTGGCTCTTATTGGCTAGTCATGACGACATGCTCCCCTGAGGCCACCTCTCCCCCCTCCCCTTTCCTCTCTCTCGCTCTCCACCACTCCCTGGTGTCTCCCCCTGTGCACTTGCCTGTCAAGCCGATGCCATTTGGAGCGCGCACGCACAGTAGCGGTAGCATCAGCTAGCATTTAGCAATTAGCAACGGTGCAGAAACCAAGAAAGAGAAGCGGAGGAGGGGGAGGGCATTGTCATTTTTCCAGGGACGTCTACCTCAAGTGGATGGGCACAGCCAGTCCCCAGACTGTCTCTCCTCCTGTATTCCTCCCTTCCGTTTCTTCTTTGCTTCTAGCAGTGGACGCTCCCTTCTTTCCCTGCTGCATGCTCGCTCTGGCTCCACCTTCACATCCAGCTCTCGCTTTTCGCGCGCGAGTGTGTTTGTGCGCTGCTGTGGACTGCCCAGCCCCTGAACTCTGCAAGGGAGAGCTAGTCAGGAGCGTGGCCGTGGCAGTTAGCCGTTAGCATCACAAGCCTTCGGTTTGGAGGACCACCCAACCAAGGAGGAAGAAGAAGAGAGAGGGAAGGAAGGGTCTGGGAACAGCAAGCGGTTCTCTCACTACTTGCACGACACAAACACTACGGAGATCCCCCCCCCCCCCACGTCCCTCCTGTCTTGCGTTGGGAACCTCTGTCTCATCCTATTTGACTCCATCTTCTGAGGACCAGACCCCGAGGAACAGATCTATTTACTGGACGTCCGCTTGAAGCTGCCAGGGTTCTCTCCAAGGCTAGTTTGCCCATTCTGTCCTGTGCTTGACCGTACAAACGTTGGGAGTGTCCCTCTGGAGAGGAGGTGGAAGAGACAGACTGAAACTCTCCCTTGCGTTCAAAGGCGCCATCTGTCCGATTGGCTCTCGTCCTCCAACCATGGCTGTTGGTCGTAGGTCCTGGCGTTGTGTCACCAGCCTAGGAGGCCAGGGAGCCGCTGACGACGCCACGCTCGCACGCCACATCCTGTCCACCAACCTAGGGCTCTGAGACGAAAACAGCCCGGAAAACTCTCCTCTCTGAGAGGACGGCTGTGCTGGGGTTGGAGACGACAACCATTTGGGAAGGACAACCTTGTTGGTTGAAGTTGAACATAAAAGTGTTGTTGTTGTTTATTTGCGTCCGTGTGTCCTCACTGAGAGGGTCTTCTGGGTTTGCTGGGGAATTTCTCTCTCGCTCTCTGAAGGAGTAAGAGGAGGAGGAGGATAAACCGTTTGATATTTTTGCATCACCTGCCTAAACCCCAACCCGGTGTGCTGGGTGGATTTGTTGCTAGGCAACAGCGTGCCTGCATACACATTTTTTTTGGGGGGGGGGGAGAGAAGGCTTTGTGGAAAAGGATGTGTGGAGAGCTAGCCGCGTTTCTGATCTAAACGGTTAGAGAGCGCTGGATCATCCCACTATGCTAGCAGCAGTGCCTGTAGTACTGCATTTTATGACTGTTGTGTCACCAAGCCAGCGGGCAGTTTGGGGCCTCTGACAGTGGATGAGGCTGCATGGACTTGAAGCGCTCACTGTTATCGAAATCTCTGCGCTGCCCTCATGAACCGGATCAATTTTGCCCTGAGCTGACGTTCCGCCGATTTTCTTGCTGAGTTGGCCCAATCCAGGCGTCGGCCTCGTCTCGTTCTGTTCTCCTCCACCTCACCTCGCCGCGTAGTGACACTGCCCAATGAGGGAAGTATCGACAGCCTCTCCGTAAAGGTCAGCCCCGCCGCTCCCCCAGACACGGCCGGCTTTGCTAAGCGACCAAAAGAGGGAGGTGACGCAACGGATCTCGAGCTTGGACTCTGGTGCGACCGGTAGAAGGGGGGGCGGGCTGTTTGACGCCACGCTGGAGTCACCTGCCACCCTGGCCCCTCAGCGGGACCCTCCCTCCCCTCCGCCCTGCCCCCCTGCCCTGCCCCCGCTGCCCTGCCTGGACCCCCAGCTGGCCCCCGTGGCCGTGCACGGGGCAGCAGAGGAGGCAGGTAGCCCGGGGGAGGAGAAGGCTGGGCAGGCAGACTCGGTTTGCAAGGTGATGGGGATGCTGGGAATGGGACACCGCCTCTTCGTTCCCCGGCTGCTGGCGGTGAGAGAGAGGGAGAGGGAGGGGGAGAGGGAGAGGGAGAGGGAAGCGGGTTGGGGGGAAGCGGGGTACAGGATTGAGAGGTGCAGACTAGAAGCACTCCTCTCCCACCAAAACACAATCCAGAGTTTGTAAAACAACACCTTGCTCCCCGGTATAACCGGTTCCTTCTCAGATTGCTAACTCTGCTTTTGGAATGATAACATATGGGTGACTTGATTGCTGCAGACAGTTTGCAACTTAGTGATTTTCTTTATTTTACTGCTACAGTATAAAAACAAAGTCCTGGCACCAAACACTTTTTCTTGAAAAACATTAAACATTAAATGCTTTGGAAGCTGGCATTCCCAGACTGGTTGTTAGAAGTTATACCATTTGGGGGTGCTAGAGTCATTGCAATGTTTATTGTCTGGATTTGAAGTTCATATAAGTTCTGTTTTGGTTCCTTGATGCTGGGCTACAGATAGTCTTTTAGTTGTAATACTCGAATAAGAATGCTAACATCAGGTTGGCCAAGGTATGAAATCGTCGTACGCAAAATAAAAGTCTTGCAGAGCAAAAACAACAACAGTGTACAACTCTTACTCACCGAGTGCATCTTAAGAGCTTCTTTCTAGGAAATGTAAAAAGCGGCGACGTAAGTCTGAAGCCTGGCACCGTCTGCAAGCTGTCCTAACCCAGCGTCTCTCTGCCTCCTCTCACCGCAGACGTCCAAAGAGGACCTGCTCCAGGCAGACTTCGAAGGGGCTCTCAAGTTCTTCCGGGTCCAGCTGCCTAAACGCTACCGAGCCGCTGAGAATGCCCGCAGGCTAATGGAACAAGCCTGCAACATTAAGGTAGGAGGCCAGTACTTACCATCATTAACTACTACTACTACACACACACACACACACACACACAAGTACACAGATACAAATACACACTACCAACACAACAGGCCACATTCATTCCTCGTGGTATGAATTGATTCATAGCTGTGTGTGCGGTAGTCATTGTTTTGAGTCCGCAAGCCATAATGTGCTACGGAACAACACGCAAACCTCAACAATAACTGTGCTCCCACTCAGAGGCTGTAATGAGGTAGAGGGTATTTGAGGAATGTGCTGAGGCCCGTTGACCCAAGGCTGACAGACAGGGCTCCGGAAGCATCCTTGGCTCAAGGTTAAAGTGTAGAAAGGCTCACAGACATGCGCGCTGTGAATGGGGTCTTTTTTGCGTCTGGGTTTATCCGAGTTCCCGCTCGATCGGTACTGTTCGTTTTGGAGGAGCGGAATTCCTCGAAAGACGCGTAGAATTCACGTGGAACCCGAACGGAACATCGCGCCCTGCTCAAGCATTTGGTCAAGGGTTCTGGTTGTCTTGTTCAGTCACTCGGGAGGGCAGAACAGACAGGCGAGAGCTAGATTTCCACATCCATCTTCTATCTGGTCCATTCTCTCTCTCTCACCCTGTCATTATCTCCTACTCCCCTGTGCGACTAACCACAGGATATCCTGACAAGAGAGGCTTTTGCATAAGTTATGCAATCATTGTGTCGTAGCAGCTTATCTGTAGAAGCTCCAGGAAAACATGTCCTCCTAGGACCATTTGTGTTTGAGTAGTGCAACTCATTAACGTTCGCAAAGTTCACATTAAAAGCCCCGGTTGAAGAATGCATTTGTGATAACACTGTATGAGAGTGTAATGTGGAAATGTGTGTGTGTGAGAACATGAATACTTGTGCGCAAAAAACGGGAGAAAGAGAGAGGGACTGAGAGGGTAATGGAGCAGACAAAGAGGGGGGGGAGCGAGAGACAAAGGGAGAAAGAAATGGAAAGAGAACGGGAGGGACAGATAAAGTGAAGTCGGAGGGAGCGAGCAAAAGAAAGAAACAAAAGGAGAGCGAGAGAGGGAGGGAGCTATGTGGCGCTTGCTACCTGCCGTGACTCTAATGCTCAAGGTGAGCTGAACAGGTGCAGTCACCTGCTCTGGGATCATGATGACTCAGCAGGTGAAGAAGAAAGAGACTCGCGTACTTCCTGGATGACGTTCCTGTTCTCGGGCCTGGCGCTCGCCCGTCAAGAGCGCGTCCGCTTGAAGATTGGATCTCACACGAAGCCACTGTTTTGTGGCGTATCGTGCGGAATGCCTAAAGCACCTTTCCTGTGAGGCGGGTCTATCTGATTGGCTGTGTGAAGCTGGGACTGGTGGATTGCGATCGCAGTGGGTGGAGATCCTGAGTCGTCAAAGTGAAACCAGCCCTGATCTCTGGGATCTGCTTGGATGACCGTCGTGGCTCGGATTTGACCAAGCACATCAACCAGGAAATACCAAGGTGACCTGTGCTAATCTATGCCACAGATATCCCTACACAAGACGTTGGTGTTTCGGTTCATGATTTTGCTCTGCCTCGTTTCTGGACGTTTTCCGGCTGGTGGGAAAACTAGTTGCTGATCCTGGAGTTGATGAGAGACGATCTCTGGATGCCGGATTGTCGAGGGAACACAGGACCTCTCGTGGAAGACGTGTTGGAAACTTTCCTTTATAGGCCAGCCGATCGTCCTGACTCTGACTTGGTGTGGGAAAGCTCTGTTGTACTCACTGACACACACACGCTGACACACACACACGCTGACACACACACACCCGCTGACACACACACGCTGACACACACACGCTGATACACACACGCTGACACACTTCACCGTATTGTACCAAGAAGTTACTGTACCTCTCAGGGCTGACACACCACACCCAGCAAAAGTGAGAGAACAACAGAGAGAGAGAGAGAGAGACCGAGAGAGAGACCGAGAGAGAGAGAGACCGAGAGAGAGAGATGAAAATGGAGGGAAGGCAAAACCACATGGTATCTTGGGATTTTAATTCTCTCCTCAATTTCCTCTGAAGTGACACTCTGCCTAAGGCTGTTTGACAGAGACGAGGCTCGGCGCTGGAAATAGTCACTCTATTTTTGCAACTCATCCTCTAACTCGACACACTTTCTTTTCTCCACATACCTGTCTTTTATTTTTAGTTTTTGAGTCTCCTTCCTTTAAGCTGCGTGATGTTTCAGTAGACGGTAGAGAGGCGTGCCTGAGGTGGAGCACGTGTGCGAGTTTGTACCTGCGTGTGTGTGCTTAGCTCTCATGGGACGAGACCATGTAGAGAGAGAGAGAGAGAGCTAGCTTTGCGTCGCATCACATCACTGATCAGAGCTCTCATCCATTAAAAGCACTCAAACCAGAGCGCCATGTTTCAGACCTGAACCCACTTAACCACCAGCGCTCAAGTCAAGACCGACCTCTCTCATCCCCTCCCGCTTCATGAATGTGTTCATGAGAGAAATCCTGAGCTCACAACCTCAACCCTGCAAAGTCTGCCGGACCACTTTACATTTTCCTCGCCGAGGTCGGAAGCGGATCAACTTGACTTCTAAGCGGCTTAAGAATGGAAAAGAATTCTCCGGCACCTGCTTGATGGAGACAGGGGGGCTAAGCTGTCTACAAGTAACCCCAACCTGAAGGATTAGGGCTGGAATGTAAATTTGGCGGCCCTTAAACACCTCCAAGGACGCCGTCCGGGGACAGAGAGTTGTCCTCGAGATGCGAAAAAGAGAAATGTCTAAAGGCCTTGAGTCTCTATAGTTTTATTGGCTGACAAGATAACTCGTTTGTGGATCCCTCGCTGAAGATTTGCAGTTGGAGTTCCGCAGGATACGATTGGTTAAGCCGTTAGAGGCTTAATACGTAGATCTGCCTCGCCTCAAAAATTCCTCTGACTGACTCCGACTCAGCAGTTTCAGTTAAGTCGAAGGCATGCTGGGGTAGAAAGAGAGTGGTGCTTCTTAAAGAGAGACATGCGTGGTTGGTAGTGGTTGCTACGATGGGTCTCCCCAGAGTGGAGGGAGGGGAGGTCCTATAGGAGGTCTATCCAGAGATAGCAAGACTCTGTTCCAGAAGGTTCTGATGCTACACCTTACCCAGGGTCCTCGGGAACGTCACGGCACAAAAAGTAGTTCCATCTGCAAGTCTACTAAAGGAGCGGGTTTCTATTTGTAACACGCGAAATGGACAAACCACGGAGGCGTTGCTGGTGTGGAACTGACAAGTCATTGCGGTCTGCCTGACAGCTCCAAGACTTCCTCTCTCCCCCTCTATCGCTGTCTCTCTCACACACGCAAACACACACGCTCAAGGAGGGGTGCGCGCGCGTGTGTGTGTGTGACCCGAGTGTAACTAAACCAAACTTAATCTCGCTGAGAACGCAAGTGCAGGGGGGAGGTGAATCACGCTCAAAGTGCAACCTGAGAGGAGGGAAGGATAGACGGCACATCACCTCAGCACAAGCAGACGAGCTGGAGGGAAGAGAGCAGACAGTGGAGGAGACAACCCCAACCTGGCCGTTTGGAGGAAGAGAGGATAGACTGACTGGTCCTCCTCAGCGCTTGACAACGCTGGCCGAGCGAAAGAGAGAGAATCAGGAAAGGAAACAAACAGGTGTGCGTTGTTCCTGTTGACACTCCCTCCGTCGCTCCCCCTCTCCCTCGCTCGCTCTCTCTCTCTCTCTCCCTCCCTCGAGGGGAGGGGGCGGGGCTGGTGCCCTGAGGGACAGGCAGGAAGACCAGTCAGCCTTCAGACCAGCCGCTGCCACTCCGGTGAAGCCGCTCTGCTCCCAGCTCCTCCTCGTCCACCTGCCTTCAGCCAGCGTAGTCAAGATGATGGAAGAAATCTCCATCACGGTGGCGTACGATGCCCACGTCATCAACCAGATGTGCGATGAGGATGTTCTGGCCAAGCTGGTGGGCCACTCCAAACCTCGACACGTGGTAGGTGTCTCTCTCGCTGTGGCAGGCTCACCGCTCGCATACCACACGGGGGGGGGGGGAGGGGGGGAAGTGGCGATTGAGCACCTCTCTCCGACACGGTCGAAGTGAAAGAGGTCGTTTGTGACGTGTTTGTTCGAACAAGAACACTATGTGTCTTTTCCTGTGAGTGTAGAGCAGGGATGTGTAAGCATGCTGTGGTGGAGATAAAGTACTGCCAGAGAAGCACAGGACATTCCTTGATTTGCTGTTTTTCACATGTTTTGTAACTTTAGCCTTGTCGCAAACTCTGCTGGATGTCAGAATGCTAACAGCATTACCGTTTGTCAATTTGTTTCAATTAGAGATTTTATTCTGAATCAATGGAGACTTTATTCTTAACGTTAGCGTGTGTGTGTGTGTGTGTGTATTTGAGGGGGGCATGCATGCACACAGTAGTATGTGTGCCCCTCACATTGCTCTTTGAATTGAAACATGACCCAGTTTTTTTTCCTGTAACGGCCATTCTGACTTTCATCATTTGGGTATGCAAAGGCCTCTGGGTAGTCGAGCGGCCCTTACACAAGAGACAACCGCCTCTCCTTATTACTCTGTTCTTCAGCCGACTGTCCTGCTGCTAGGTCTTAAAGGACCATCTTTTCATCAAGGTACATGTCATTATTGTTTGGGGGGGGTGGGGGGCTATATCGCTAGCTGTAAGAAGGCTTGTAAAAAGCTCTACAAATATGTTAGCAAGTCGTGTCAGTTCATTACCAATGTGGCAAGCATTGCTTCACATGCAGGCCGGCATGCGGTGTGGTGTCTGGATGTCTAGAGGGAGAGTCGGTGGTCGGGGTATGCGGAGCAGTGTGTTGCTATCACTAACAGGCAGGCTAGCCAAGCTGCCGCACAGAGAGAGAGGGGCGTACGACAGGTGTGCACAAGTGTGATGGTGCTGCTCTTTAACCTGTACTGACTCTGCCTTTCCACTGCATAGCACAGCCTTTTACGCTCTGGTGTGTAGGTGCAGTCTGTGGATGATATAGCACAGAGCATAGCATGTCGGAGGCCACACTCCATCCATGGCTGAATCATTTAGGCACTGGTGCGCTAGGACATTTGACGTCGTATTTCGGAACATTTTGAAATACTGTAGCTCGTAGGGCATCGTAATATCATGAAGGCGAAGCAGATGGGAGGGGAAACCTCGTTGCATTGTGGTCGTATTCCAGCTCTTGGTAAGCATTCTGTCATTAAACAGAGCAGAAATAGATGGGGGGGGGGAAATGGATCTAGATCATTTGAATAGTCCAAAAAATAGTCTGTTGTTGCAGACATTGTGCCGGGTCATACTAACAGGGCAACATCAGACATTAAGGGACAGAAATTCAGGCAGCTGGTTGAGAAGGAAACGTTGCATGTGTGTCGAGTATTTAAGTTCAACGTGTTCGAATCTTGGTTCCTAAAAGTAGTAGTGATCACACGCTCACACACACGCTCACACACACGCGCACACACACACACACATACTCTTTCTGTTGGCTTCAGTTGTCAGGAACAGAGGGGCTGAGGGGGGAGGTGAGTCCTCTTCCAAGGTGCCTATTGTTCCAAAACAAAGCCACCGGTTCGTTAAACAACTCCTTCATTTTATAACTGTAGCACACACACACTCACACAAACACACACTCACACAAACACACACTCACATACTGGACATGCTCTCTCACTATGACTTTACCAAACTGCAGATAGCTAGTTTTGATGGCCGTTCCTTCCCCATTAGAAACATTGTTGACTGTGTCGTCAGGGCCCAACGTGACGACACAGCGACTCTGAGATGTTTCAAGGGGCTGAGATGCACTCGTGTGTTGGAGGACATGACAATAGATCCACTGTTTGGTGGCACCATGTGCTGGTGTATTGATAACCTGGGGGAGGGGGGGAGGGGGGGGCTGCATCCAGGGGGCACAAAGGTCAAAGTTTGTCCCCTCCCATCTGGGTCGGCTAGGAACGGTGTCACAATAGGCCCTCTTGACAGCCTTCCTTCACAATAGCCGTTGATACATCCGGGTGATAGGTGTCCGTTGACTAACTTCCAAACCCTTGTCATGTGACAATGCGGTGTTGTGAGGGAAGTGGTGTTTGCAGTCTCCCTCAGATGCCAGTGGGTGTGTTTTGAGGGTACTTAAGACTCCAGGCTCCACTGCCTGGGTGACTAAGGACTATTCTTTCTCTCTCTGTTCCTCCCATCTCCTGGGTTGTTTAGTCTTTCGTCCCCATCCCTCCCACCTACCTACCTACCTAGCCACACACACCAACACACACACACCAACACACACACACCAACACACACACACTCATCATTCCCTCTCTCTCCCTGCGATCACGTCGCCTCTTTGCTTTCTTTGTGTGGATCCATGTTTTTCTTTTTTCCCTTTTCTCAGCCACTGTCGCCTCTTGTACATCCCTCCCTCCCTCCCTGCCTGTCGGTCGCCCTCGTTCATCTCTCATCTCTCGTTCCCTTCCTCACCCGCTTGTTTTTGGTTTCAGTTGTTGAGATCCTCTCAGACACACACACACACACACACACACACAGACACACACCCTTGAGAGGCCATATCCATGAACGTAGCTCCTCCCTGGCGACTGGTTTCTCTACAGACTAACCTGTAACCTACCTCCTTAACAACAGGTGCCATGGCAACCCCACTTTCCAGCCAGGGGGGATACCGTTTCCCTCTCCTGCCTCTGAGAGCCCAGACTCAATGAGCTGCAGTGTTTGTGTTGTTGTGAGCTAATGGCGAACTGGTCTATAAAAGTCACTTCACATTTGTATCTTCTTCTACTGTGTTTAATACGTTGTACAAACGTTGTAAAAACGTTGGACAAACGTCTCATGATGATGGCTTACGGGCGGAAGTCAATATTTGTGGATTCTCCACAGTTTTTAACTATACCTTGCATGACAACTGAGGATGACTTTCGTGAAGGAACCTTTAATAAGTTCACCTGCTTTTAGACATGGAAACCGACTTGGAACAGACCTCCATAGTGTGCGGTGTGTAGGAGAGTCTCTTGAAAAAGCAACAGGGTTGCATGTTGCCATCTAGTGGTAGAATCTTGGAACTGCAGAATCTCACATCAACTTATCCTTTTCGTCCACATGGGCTAACCTATCTTAAATGGAAAAGAAATTGGATCATTTCTTAATAAAAATGCTAAAAATCCCCCCCCCATATCTGTCCCTCCCCTCAGGTACCCACCAAGAAGCTGAAGAAGTTTGAAAGGGAGTACCAGTCCTTCAGGGAGAGCCAGCTCCAGCAGGAAGACCCTATCGACCGCTACCAGGTAAACCCTGTCTGTCAAACACCTGCACTCAGCCACTGCAGCTACCAGACACCCCTCTCCCCCCCCTCTCTCTCTCCCTTTAACACGCTCTACTCTCACCTCTCTTCACCATGAGAGGGTGAAACCAGTCGGATTCTGGGCTTGGATGTTTAGAGCATGTGGCAGTCCCCTTATATATAGCCACAATGTCCTCTTGTGCTCTCAGCCAATCGTAGTTGACTTTCTCTCTCTGAGCTGCCAGCTGTCTATTCAAACTGGAGAGCCATCCTAGGGCTTGGTGGAGCACATAAATGCAGATCAATATGTTCCAGGGTTTAAATCTTCCCCCGTACATGGCTTTAGATAGAAGGAGCCAGAAGCAAATACCGTATCCTTCTTGTTAATCTGCCACTCCAGCACGCTGTGCTGTTAACCTCTGAACCCAGTCACATCCACAGCCTGTCTCTCTCTCTCCCCGTCTCAGCTCAGGTGTGTGTAGAGCGCTGCCGTGAACACGGCCCGCCGACGCCACACACACACACACACACGGCAGACAGAGGAAGGGATTGTGAGTGAACTGATGCACCTTCACTGGGCACAGACACGGATGTGGTTGAAACAACAGTTTGAGCTTATTTCCCCATCCTGGTTAAAGTATCTTTTTTTTGTGGTTATATATATATATTTTTTATAAAGATTCTTTCCTCAACACCTGTATTTGTTGGCGTGAAGTTGAAACTGGAAATAATGTGAATTTTAACTCTGTGGAGTTTAATTGAATGTGTTTCTTCATTGGACAACTGACATTTTATAATACAAGTTATAATAATTACAGGGTTTGATAACAAAAACTATTTGGGGGGGTTAACATGTTTTATATCCTTGTTCACTGACAATTTATTTTTTTACATTTTTCTATGACATGAATTCAAGATGAACGCTGTTTTATTGTGCATGTCAAAAACTGTTTATGGTCATTTCATGAGGTTCTTCACTTATTCACGAGAGAATTGTTTTTATTTTCCTTGAGTGAACAAATCTAAATAAAGTGTATATTTAATTTGTAGAAGCACAGTGGTTTGAGTGAGGTTTTCAACAGGCCAAGAGAAGCCATCTTTTTTTTCATGGCCAAAATAGTGTAAATCAGTCATTCCTCCATCAGTCTAGATATTGTCTTTCTCTACTTCCTGTATATTAATACCGGCAATTTCTCTGCTTGTAACAAGTTTATATTGGAGCCATTTTAGTTTGACTTCCTTTTCAGTGGTTGCAATGAGTACAGACCGTTGAAGTCTGTCCTCAAGTCTGTCGTCTCCCTCCTCCCTGTTAACACCATGTGAGGGAGAGAGACAGAAAGAGAGAGAGGTGGGGTGTGAGCAAGGGAGGGATGGACCAGAGGAAAGACAGTCTCACCAGTCACAAGAAAAGGGAGATCATTCGGAGCTGTTTTGGTGCGCGAGTCCGAATGTGTCTCTGTGTTGTGTCTAAGTTACCTGTGTGTGTGTTTGGTGTGTAGATAGAGTTTGTCTGGGGCCCTTGCCCTTGTTAGTGTGACTGGATAGACCCCAGTAAGAGCAAGGTAAGATCCCTCTCCACTTTGCATCGTCAGCTCTGTCCTGTGTGCTGCTTCTTGCCCGTCGGTGCCCCTGCCTGAAAACAAGGCAGTGCTCCTATGCAGGACAGGCGTGAAATCAGGCGTCGTCATGTGGTGTGTGTGTCTGTGATGTGATTAGTGGAAGAGGAGGCTATAACTTAAGGGAGGACGAGATGAACATTCCAACAGTGTTGTCATGTGAGACAGACACATTGTGCAAGGAGTAGGTCCTAGTCATAAGACCTTGTTAGTAGGATATTATTGTGTGTGTGTGTCTGTGCGTCTGTGTGTCTCTCTGTGCACAGTGCAGCAAAGCTTTGGAAACTGCCAGTGGAGGTTGGAAGGTGTACCAGCATGTCTGAGATCAACATTTTAGAAAATCCCAAATCAATAGTTTTGTCTCATGTTGGTCAAGTTGCTTGTTTTCATTGTGGCTCAAAGCTTTGGCAAAATCCGCTAGCTACAATGTACGTCTTGTTGGTGAAGTCACACTGCCAGGGGAGGGGGGGGTCATATTTTGTACGATCAAATATCAAGCATGTCTAATCATGGTGCGTGTGTGTATCCACAGAGGGAGAACCGTCGATTACAAGAGGCTAGCATGCGTCTGGAGCAGGAGAACGATGATCTGGCCCACGAGCTGGTCACCAGTAAGATCGCCCTCCGCAACGACCTGGACCAGGTACCGACCCCTGACCTTTCAGTCCCCTCCACACACACACGCCTGACCTATTACTTGAGGAAATACTTTCACAGCTCCTTGAAATATCCCAGACTGAGATGTGACAAGTACAACGTCCATAATAGTCCTCGGCTGTTTTCGCTGATCTATAGCCTGCTGTGACATTGCTTGTAAAAAGGGCTATACCATTCAAATTGGATCTGATTCACATACACGACAATCGGGTCGGCTGTGCGATAGTGGCCATCGTGTTGCGAGAACAGACGGCGTCTAGCCGGAGTAAACGAGCGCAGCGCTGGCGTTGTCTTTCAGGCGGAGGACAAGGCGGACGTGTTGAACAAGGAGCTCCTGAACACCAAGCAGCGCCTGGTGGAAACGGAGGAGGAGAAAAGGAGGCAGGAGGAGGAGACGGCACAGGTGACGCCCCAAGCTCCGCCCATCACTTCCTGCTTGTTAGGAAGAGCCAGGGTGGTTTCGATTCTCCACTCCTCCACATACCGAAGGATCCATGCTGCCTCACGTTCAGGCTACGTTTGCATGCCGAAAAAAAGGCCGGTGTTGGACATTCACTTGGGAGAACTTTCCAAGCGTTAACAAAGTGTTTTCAACCCCTTGTGTTTAGCTGAAGGAAGTGTTCAGGAGAGAGCTGGAGAAGGCCGAATCAGAGATCAAGAAGACCACAGCCATCATCGCCGAATACAAACAGGTACAGAGGGAACCTCCAAGTTCAATAGTGTCATAGCCAATAGAAAGTACACTTCTGTAGAACTGTACAAAGATGTTCCAACAAAGTGTTGTCTCTCTGTGAGAAGCCTCTGCTATTCTAGGTTTTGAATTCTACTGTGTGGTGTGTCTGTCCTCCAGATCTGCTCTCAGCTGAGTAGCAGGTTAGAGAAACAGCAGGCTGCCACTAAGGAGGAACTGGACATAGTTAAGGTGAGCCTGACTTGACTGACAAACGTCTGTCTCATTGTCTGTCCTCCTGACTGTTGCCTAGGTGATTTACTGTCTGGTTGATTGATTGTCTGAACAACTGACCGACGCAAGCGCGCGTTAACCCGTGTGCGTGCGCTGCAGAGTAAGGTGATGGCGTGCGAGCGCTGCCGGGAGGTGTTCAGTAAAGAAGGGCCACTCCAGATGCCTCCTCCAAGCAGAGACTGTGGCCCCAGCGATCAGGATGAGGAGAAGGACTCTCTGAAGACCCAGCTGAGGGAGATGGAGCTGGAGCTGGCCCAGACCAAGCTGCAGCTGGTGGAGGCCAAGTGCAAGATCCAGGTGAGATGCGGGGCACGCTTAGAGCACTCACTCATTCATATAGGCTGCTTCTTATGTTGATACTTATTATCAATATCACTTGTCTGATCGAGGGAGTTTCCCCCCGCTTATCATGTTTATTCCCTGACGACAATACTTTACCAGTCATAAGTTTGGAAATATTGTCCCATTTATTTGAACGGGAGGGTCCAAACGTTTGACTGGTAAGTGTTCATATACGTTCCTCACGGCTACGTAGCCACTTCCTGATACCTCTCCCCACCTCGTTCTCCTCCAGGAACTGGAACACCAGCGGGGGGTCCTGATGAACGAGATCCAAGCAGCCAAAAACTCGTGGTTCAGCAAGACCCTGGGCTCCCTAAAGAGCTCCAGCTCCCAGTCCTCTCAGCCGCCCTCCTCCCCTAAGGAAGGGCCCCAGTGAGGCCCCGGCCCCAGGTATTAGAACTGACACAGGTGTGGAGGACACCATGCACATGACAGCCCTGTGAACACGAGCTGAGGAACTTCTACGATGATGCAGTATCTTCTTTCCAAACAAGGAGGTCAGTGAACACAGGAAGTGGTTCTGCTTCTTCCTGTGGTTAAGGTTGTTGTTGGGTTTTTTTGGGGGGTGGGCATGCTTTCCCTGTCCATGCCAAACATGACCAGCCCCTCTCACAAGCCCTGGCCCCTCCCACAAGCCCTGGCCCCTCCCAGCCCAGCCGTCTCCAGACATTCGCCTCTACAGGCGGAGATGTGGAGTGTTTATCACTGGGTCTTTTGCATACCACCCCGGCTGCTATGGCACTTAATGGGTCCAGTGCTTCATGTGTGTATATATTATATATATATACATCCACATTATATTATGTTGGCCTGAGTATAGCTTGTACCCAAAACAAATATACAAACCTTGCATTGTAAAAGCAGATTATAGATCTTACCCCCAGGGGGCGATATTTCCTCCCCTGCTGCTGTTGAGTAATGGCTTACAAACAAAGGCGTTGCCTTTTAGGCCCTACTGTAGTTTGCTGGGTAGAGATTAAAACAGGCAGACTGCTTGCAAGGATAGTCAAACAGTTCCTGACACAGTTACAAAATCCATTGTAATGGATGCTGCTTCAACTACCGACACATCTTCCGTGTCTTCCTAGTAGCAGCTTTGCGGAAGGAGATACTGCATTTAGAATCCGATCCAACACATCTTTATAGTGATATTAAGTAACCGATGTTGTTATATATAAATATGTAAAACTAATTATTGATCATTTTTAATCTTGTACAGTTCTGTAAAGGAAGTTCGTTGTTTGTTCCTTTTTATTTCTTCCTTTCTTTTTTTACTGTTTGAAAAGTGAACCGTTTGTGATGTGCTGAAGCAGAGTGTGTCAGGTGTCAACCCAGAGACCCTACACTTTAACCAAGTCTCAGACGAAACTGGTAGTAATGGAAAGACTGCAGAATGGCACAATGCAATATCTCTTACCTACAAAAAAAAGGTGTTGAGTGACAACAGAAATAGTACCGTTCCAAATGTTTCCTTAAGGATCATGCGACTTAATCTTTGATTAGTCCAGCCTGTTTATGGCAGGGAGGGTTATTATAACGCACCCGTGGTCACACTGGAAGGATAGGGACACAGCTGCAAAACATGTGCCAAGAATACTGCTCTGACCTTTGCCCTGCTCCATCATGTACCTGTGCAGGAAAGCCCCCCCCCCCCCCCCCATGTGTTTGTCCTGCAGGTTTTCCCGTTTAAATGGCTTCCTCACTTTGCTGCCTTGTTTTAGCTTGTTTTTATACTGTTCTTTTCTAAGCCCAGTTGACAAAATGACAGAAGCCATCTAAATGCTTTGTACTTCGTTGGAAGAGCTTCCTCTGGTGCCAAGACCAAACTGTTCTCTATTGGATGGTAGTTAAGGAAGTAAGGTTTCAGGGGCCAATCCTAATTCTCTCACCTCACTTCCTTTTCCTTGTTTACTTTGTCAACCACTGATCTTGACAGATGTGCAATATGAAGGCCTTGGATGTAACAGATATTAAATCGTCATCCAGGACAGAATTTGAGACGGGCATGTTTTTAGAGTACCATGATAGGGCAGCCAGGTGGTGTATTTAACACATCAGCACTCAGTTAACATCAGTGTGCTTGAGTCAAACGTTAATGCTGAAAAGCCTGTGTATTTTACTCACACTAACATTGCATACATATTTTAGACACTATTTGAAACGTTATCTTTTTCCTTCCAACTTGTCAGGGGGGAACGAAAAAACATACAATTAGACTTTTTTTTGTTGAGAACTCAGCTGCCAAATCATAATCCTCTTAGATATTAGCAATGTACAATACAATTTTTCATTTACCTTACGCAGCAAGTTCTGCCATCTTGTGTCATGTACATTGTAGCCATCATGACTCCAGTTGTATTTTCTGTACGGTAACTGTACCGTCTGCCTATCTGTACATTAATAAAAGTTTCTGTTTTGCTGTCCACTGTGTCCATTGTTGTTTTAATGGATGGAAGTTCAAACCTTTTTAATGAATGTCAATATTTGGATCCAGTTTCATGGACTAAGCATACATTTTCACCCAACATGTTAATCAAAACATCTAAGCCATTGGAATTGGCTACCAGTGCCTGTAACCCACACACTGCAACTACAAATCTATCTATTCTAAAGCTGCATTTTCATTGTAAATGGGGAGGCCCCAGTGACTCACCAGATGAGCCTCATGCTCAGGGGGTCTAGTCTCCAACTGATTATGTTGGTCAAAATCACATTAAGACACTCTGCAGCCATTCTTGCCAATTGAGACCCGGCCTGTCTAGTCATGCACATCTAGCTCGCTGATGTCATCAAAGTAGCTGTCGGAGCTGCGAAGCATCTGGACCAGAGCAGAGAGGAGCAGGATGTCAGTGCACAGGTCCACCTCCAGCTCCTCGCTGTAGTTCTTCACAGGAAGCACAGAAGACAGAGGCCAACCAAAACGGCTACTGATTTCCTGGGCCTGCGAGAAACGTCAACAGTAGATTATGGTTGCCATTGTTACTGAAGACTTGCAGACACGGTCTTAGTTGTACATTTTATGAACAATATCAAAGGGAAGGGCGTATCATTTACTTTAACATTGGGGGGATATAAGGCATGACGTTTTTGATAAAAATACATAAGGGGTTAGTATGACGTTTGAAGCGAGAAACGTCAACAGTAGATTATGGTTGCCATTGTTACTGAAGACTTTGACTTTGATGAAAAATACGTAAGGGGGTAGTATGACGTTTTTGATGAAAAATACGTAAGGGGGTAGTATGACGTTTTTGATGAAAATACATAAGGGGTTAGTATGACGTTTTTGATGAAAATACATAAGGGGTTAGTATGACGTTTTTGATGAAAAAAACGTAAGGGGTTAGTATGACGTTTTTGGTAAAATACGTAAGGGGTTAGTATGACGTTTTTGATGAAAATACATGAGGGGTTAGTATGACGTTTTTGGCTAAAATACATAAGGGGTTAGTATGACGTTTTTGGCTAAAATACGTAAGGGGTTAATACAATATTTTTGAAGAAAATACATGAGGGGTTAGTATGACGTTTCTGATAAAAAATACGTAAGGGGTTAGTATGACGTTTTTGATAAAAAATACATAAGGGGTTAGTATGACGTTTTTGATGAAAATAAATAAGGCGTTAGTACGACGTTTTTGATGAAAATACGTTTGGGGTTAGTATGACGTTTTTGATGAAAATACGTAAGGGGTTAGTATGACGTTTTTGATGAAAATACGTAAGGGGTTAGTATGACGTTTTTGATGAAAATACGTAAGGGGTTAGTATGACGTTTTTGATGAAAAGACGTAAGGGGTTAGTACGACTTTTTTGATGAATTTACGAAAGGGGTTAGCATGAAGTTTTTGATGAAAATAGGTAAGGGGTTAGTATGACGTTTTTGGATGAAAATACATAACGGTTTAGTATGATGTTTTAGGCTCATTTTATGGGAGAGGGACACACAGAATTTTCCCATATTGGAGGGGACACGTCCCCCCCACAAAAAGGTCCTCACCTTTGTCCTAATGTAATGGCTGACATACACATTCCTGAGGTCGTCCGCCACATCTGGACAGGCCTCATCCACCTTGGTCATCAGAACCAGCTGAGGGATGCCTGGAGAACAATAGATCTGCATTAGTGGCGTCCGCGACAGTGCGATACTTGGACTCAGAAAGGGACAATAGTTCTTTAGCTAATGCATTTTCTTACCAAACCATTTGACAATATTGTTTTACTCCAGTCAGGTTCAATTAGCTACTTTTTATGTTGGTAAAATGCAGAGCAGACATTGCAGAACCGAGGCTAAGGAATGCAAATAGGTCTAAATTTAAACAACCAACCTAGCCGGTTGATCTTCCAGCGAATGGCAGACAGTTTTGCCTCCATTTTGGCAGACATGATGGAGACATTGCAGGCATCGATAATGTAGGCAACACAATGAATCTGATCCTTTAGTTGTGCTGACTTATCAACTGCTTGGAGAGGGACTGAGGGATGGAACTAGACCAAGTTGAGGGAGAAAAAAAAAACTTAAATTAAATCACACCTTTGTGAGTCTGTCCATGTGTGTTAAACGTGTGCTCTGCCTTTACCTGGTGTCTGTTAGGCATATGACCTTTAAGAATGCTGACGATATCATCTATATCTATTCCCGCCCCCATGGCCTCCTCCAATCCCATGGTGTCACACAAAATGATTGGCAGGGGTTTGCCATCTCTTCCAGCTTTCACAGAGTAGGTACGAAACTGTGACGAGCAGAAAAGTTATGCATTAACACCTCAGTCACTAACCTAAATCTGAATAAATTGAATTATTCAAAACGTATTTTGAATGACCACAAATATGGTCATTAATTTTGTTGATGTTATTGCATAAAATACTGTTCAATGTTGTTAACTTTGCTTGTTAATCACAGTGCGATATTACAAGACCTTTAAGATGGATAAACATGATTAACGCACCATCTTGAATTACAATGTCACAGCTTACCTGAGTGGTGAGGCTGGTGCCAGAGGTTCCTGATAAAGCCTGGTTGGCCACATGACCTTTGAAGACGGAGTTGATGGAGTTGAAGAAGCTGGACTTTCCAGCACCAATGGGACCAATAAGAAGGATCTTGACCTGAGACACTGAGCCGATTGTGGGCCTGTACTGCTTAATGGACTCGATCAGCTCCTGTCGTTTCCTGTGGAAAAAAAGAATTTGCCAATTCACACATGATGAAATGTCAGTGTGTGCCTTAGGTGTCAATCATGATATTCCAACTAGTGCAGATGTAGGAGTGTTATAATATTTCATTTGTCATTCAAGATCAAACAAACTATACTAACTTATTACATAATTGGACTTACTCAGCTTCCCAAACGATGCCCCTCCATGGTTTCTCCAGGGTGTTACAGGTCTCTGAAAGAAATGTTTTTACCTTTGTAGTAAAAACTTGCAGTTTCACAATTTGGGCCATTTCTCTGGACATAATTATTGGGGTTACTGCAAGAACACACTGTTGGAACATAGCCCTCAACATTGGATGTGTTCTCACCTGCCACTTGAAACACTTCACATTCAGTCAGTACCAGGTCGTTGCCATGCATTTCAACTGCATTAAAGTTGTAAAAGTTTCCTGGACTACACTGAAAGTTTAGTGAGTTTTTCCGCAAAAAAATCAAATCATTTCCAAAATGAGGGCCAGTGTTGCTCACTTGATAAAGCGCACCGCTGGCATTTGTGACATGATACTTCACAATATTCTTCCCTGTCAAGCTGAACAAAAAAGCTTTGTCATCCTGTACATGCTGATTGCTTTGGCCAAAATCCTTGCTGGTGTACCCTCCAAAGATGTACCCAGAGGAGTTGTATCCTATAGTTAGAGTGGGTCCTATACGGTCACACATCTGGTGAAAGACACCTGCTGTGTGACCGTGGTAGGTGGCCTTATAAGTAAGACGGAGATGGACGTTTCCAAGAAAGCGGCAGAACCGCTTTTTTTGCTCCTTTGTTAGTTTGGTTTCCATTTGATCCTGGGTCGCCTTGGTCACTGCGAAAATGGAGCTTCTGGGATTGGTGAGTCCTTTCAGTTTAGTGTTATTCCTTCAATAAGCTTCAATCAAAAAGGAAGAAAAATTATGTTCAATAAAACGGCCCTCAAAGACAATGCACTGTCTAATGAAGACAATCTTTCACATATGCTAGGAATGGCAAAGCCCACTGGTTTTCACTCATCTTGCACAGTTAGGTGATTTAAGGACACAAATCAAACTAAAATTACACTATAGATAAAAGTATTGGAACACCTACAGGCGCTTTTAAGACATCCCATTCTAAATCCAAAGGCAAGGTATGGCGTTAGTACCAGATATGCCCGTTAACAGTACCAGAAACACAGTACCAGAAACGTCTAGGTGTGATGGTCAGGTGTCCCAATACTTTAGTTCATACACTACAAGTATTTGTTATCTGCAGCCTCAAGCTATCTAGTAGAACGATAACTTTCGATTCAGGCTGCGCTGCACCGCCCTTTTCCACGCCTAGACAAAACGAAACCAAATGGTGTTCGCTAACAGATGTGATCAAATATGCCAAATTACTGTTATATATTGAACCAAGTAACAACTTTATAATACATCACCTAGTGATTAAAATATAAGCTTCGGGGAATTTGATAAACAACGTTATGCTGGGGTATAGCATGCCGTGTTAAATTAGTAGACGACCCAGCGCACTGAACTCTCTTCATTACAACAAATACTTGGAATGTCATCTACAAAAGCCACTCATGTTTGTGTCAAAATCATATGACTAGTAGAAACTTGCTTAAGTTCTGTAAGGTTTTGATAGCCTACCTTAGTTGTGGATTGCGTGCCGACACCTGGACTTGTGTGCGTACGCTGCAGTGCCTCCGACGAAGTCAACGGGTGCGCAAGGATATGGTTTCTTGCGCGCAAGTATATGTTTTTATAAATTGATTAAACATTGAAACCCATTGGCTGAACAATGTTCTCTTTGTTGCCTGAACTCATTCAGCTAATTGTACAGTCAGTTGTCAGTACCTTAAACCATTTCGCATGGTAAAACAACTTGCAGAATTCACTTTTCAGCAAAACTCTCAAAACATTCTCATCCTCAAAACATTCTGCATTCTAATGCACGCGTCATCCATACTGGTAAACAAGTAGCAACAATCAAATACAAAATAGAGGAGTCATGTCATTCAGTTAACACAACCACTCAAAATGGATTCAACTTTTCAAACAATGTGACAACCAGCACTGTATAAACCAGTTTGGAGAGCAAACATGTTGGGTAAAGAGAGAGCCTGAGAATGAATTGAAGAAACAATATGAGATAGTATCGTATACTGTAGTACAGTGCATTGTAAGCTGTATACTGTACAATAAACAAATGATATGGCCCGAAATATTGTGATTTCCATTTGTTACAGTAATAGCATTGACTGCCCCATAGATTTTGACCGTTTGCAAGTTCATACCAATAAAGAACAAGAATGACAGTATCCCAGAGACCGAAGGGCAAGTTTGTGAGATGCAGGGTACAGTACAGTAAAAAAGACAAAAATAGGTGTACGAAGAGGAGGAAGAAAAAACATGGCAAAGAGCAGAGCAGAGTGGTAATTTCTGAACCATTTTGAGCAGCTACGGGAGCATGTTTGTTTTTATGTTCATGAAAAAAAAAACACAATGACGTAAATAAGAAAAGTGTTTTGACATTAAAGATGTGCTTCTCCCTGAGAACTTTATGTTAGGAACGATGGGTTTTCATTTTTTAGGTGTCTCGTTTAGATGACCGTTTATGATTTGAGAACAGTCTCTGTGAGTACGTGTAAATCTGTTGAGGTGAAATTTGGATTTTGCACACGCTTCTACACGCGTTAATTGGGTTGCCGCATCGCGTTGAAATAAATAAAAAGTCCTCCTCAATTAACAATCTAAATAACTTGAACTTAAATACTGATGAAGTTCATTGCCAAAACTCAATCTTGAGATTTTAGTGGGGCACGTGCTTCGGTGAAAACAGTCTAGCGATACACATAGCTCTGGTTTGTGTCAATATAGTGAACATATTTGCACGGGTCATTACCAAGGTCAAGAGAAGCTCAATAATCGGGGCTCTCAAAACTTTTTGATTGGTTACGAAACGTTGGTGGTGTTTACCTCGGATGTGTTTACAACTGCATGTAGCCATCACTTCGCAGAAAAGCTTCCACCTGTGTCCCTGCGTCTCGTCCACTATCTTAGTCCCTTAATTCTCAGCATGAGAAACGTTTGGCATGTGTGAGACTTGGGGCCACGCAGTTAATTATCCGTTCCTTTGAATTCAGGTGTGTAGTAGCAGAGAACAATCTAAAACACGGAGTGGACTAGGAGGACCAGGATTGAAGACCACTGCAGGCTAGTTCATTCCAGTCCTTCTTATACGAAGTGGGTCTTGTCTCCATCCAAACACTCTTACAAACTACCACTCTGAACATGTTGAATTATAAACACAATACATTCATAATATTAATGAATACATTCACATCATATAATAAATTCAAATTAACATTGCATAAAGACTACATTGAACAGACATCAGTACTTTATTTTGAATGAACCACTTTACTTTTTGAAAAGAGATGAATGAGATACAAAGTTGCATACTGTAGTTTTGTCAAATCGAAAGTTTGGGTTCTTTTGCAACACTGTCCTGGAAGTAGAGGTCCACATATTGCAAGATGTGATCCACAGCACTCAGCAGGAGGATGTCTGTGTTCTTGTTGAGTTCAAGCTCGGATGAGTAATTCTTCACCGGGACAATGTATGATGTGGACATGCCAAGTAGTGTCCCGGCCTTGTTGATCTGCAACACGCACATACATACACACGATTCAATACGGAATGTTTGATGAAGCGTGGCCCGCGTCACTTTTGAAAGAAATACAACAATTCAAGGGATACGTTCAAGAGAGAGAGAGAGTACCATCTGGTGAACGGCCATGCTCTTGTACACTTGGGTGATGTCTTGTGCCGTTTGCGGGCAGATCATGTCCACGTGTGTCAGCAAAGCCACTTGATGCACACCTTTACGAAACACAACATTACCACCCGGTGTGAAAAAACACCCACCCTTCTGAGTTTGGAAGCTGTTTCTTTGAAACTGTAACGACGTCGATGGTTCTCTGCTCACCAAGGTCACTAATGTGGTCCCTGAGCTGGTGGAAGGTGTCGTTCAGGCTTTT
Source organism: Plecoglossus altivelis (assembly GCA_036571765.1). Taxonomy (NCBI): domain Eukaryota; kingdom Metazoa; phylum Chordata; class Actinopteri; order Osmeriformes; family Plecoglossidae; genus Plecoglossus; species Plecoglossus altivelis. The sequence goes on from BROE01000028.1 coordinate 8,710,183, forward strand.
AGGATAGGCGGACATCTGGGAGGCGTCGATCACAAAGACCACACAGTGCACCTTGTCCTTCACCAAAGGCTTTTTCACATAACCTGGCGTCTCCGATCTCACTGGTTGATCTGGGCTGAACTACGATGAAAACAAGACTCAGTATTTGTCTGATTGGGCTGAGAGCCTCGATCCTAATTATACAGTGGGACTTTAGTTTCGGAGGCTACACTGCTAGTAGGTTTCATGCCTTCTCCATGGTTCTTCACCTACCTTGTGTCCCTCTGGTGCATGGCCTTTGATGACAGCAAGGGTGTCGTGGAGGGTCAGTCCAGCTCCCCCTCCCTCCCCCAGACCCATGATGTCACACAAGGACAGCGCTGTCCCCTGCTCTGCATTTGCCAGGCGGATGGTGTAGGACTGGAGCTACAAGACATACACAGTCGGGAACCATTGAAAAATTACATTCTTGAGTTATTTTGCACTTTTTTTGCCCTTTTTTCAACAAAAATAAACCCAAGATCCTTTCGTTTTGTAGTGAATATCTCATAAACTTTTACTCCTGGCAAACACTGTAAATCGATACTTATATACGAATAAACGTTGCTTAGCTTAAGTTTAACCAAACTAAGTATGTTGTGTGGGTTCCAGCCCAGCCCAGTCCAGCTGTAGTCCACACTAAGCAGTGCTCTGACTACAGAATAAAATCAAATTGAACTTGCACAGCCCTTTTTACAAGCAATGTCACTGAGTGCTTCATCTACTTTCGTAGAACCTACCTACCCCCTCAAACAAACCCCCCAGGAAAACGCATGGTGAAAAAATAAAGACAATTTGAGATCAACAATTCAGCGAGGCCTCCTCCACATTCAGAGGATAAACTGATGACCTGAACACATACCTTCTTGCTGAAGCTGGTTGAGGAATTGCCCACCATAGCACGGTTGGTGACCCGGCCGCTAAAGGCAGACTGAACTGAGCTGATGAAGCTCGACTTGCCGGCTCCAACTGGCCCGAGTAGCAGAACTCGAGCCAGGGGCACGTCCTCACAGCTGGGCTTGTAGCAGCTGATATACTCCATCAGGGTGTCCTTCCGACTGTGAATACGTACAATAGCGCTGTCGCTTAGAGGACGGTGTCGCGAGATAGCGATCAAGTAGGAATGGTTTAGGTCAGCTGTATTGTGTGTGATGATCTGCGGAGTTCTAGCATCACGGTACTCACTCGTCGGACCACTCCACCTCCCGCCATGGCAACGATTGCATTGGGGATAGTTCTGAAAGGCCGAAAAACACTGCTAAGACCCTTTAGACTGTAGTGGAGGAAGCGTTATCACTGTTCAGTAGATTACCAAGAGACCCAGAAAGAAACCAAGAGACGTGAGCACTGATCCTGACCTTAGAAGTACGTCAATACGTATAATTACCTTTATAAATGGATTTGTTCTCCTCTTTTTTGACAGTCTCAGAAAAGGAAAAACCTGCATGCACACGTTGACACAGGTGCATANTTTACAACACTTTCTGCCACAAATACAGAAAGAAACAACACAGCAGACTTCACGATCAAAATATCTGCAACATACATTTACAGGTTTACATTTGTTCATAGGTGGTGGACTTCCTTAGTCGCGCGCACTTGTCATGTTTAGCACGGAATATGACAACAATGTGAAGTTTTGCAGTATTTTCTCTTCACTCAACTTGAATGCACCATGCATGGTATACGAATGTACGTACCTCAAACGACTGAATGTTTTGGAGATCTGATCTGATTGACTTGCTGAGCGCTTCGCAGCAGTCTCAGTTTCACAAAGTGTTCATGTAGTTATCTCACAGACAAAATAAAGACTTCCTGAGAAACGAAAGTGATTCTTAGCAGTTTACCTGAATCTACCTGCTTTTGTGTTGCAGGGACATCTAGTGCGAGAATGTAGTCCAGCACTCAACCCATCATTGAGATAAGTATGGGTAGGGGTGCCTTTTGACACACTTTATGTGAACCAAGTCGGTTAAAGTAGCACGCAGTTCCTCATCCAGCATAACTACAATCTTTTGTTTTATAGACCGAATATTATACATTTGCAAGCGTCTTCCGTCTCAGTTGACCGAGTTTTGAAATGAGCTGATAACATAATCTTGCATGTTGTGTTTGTATATTTGTTCAGTATAATTAAGCCACTAAGCCTAATTGACACTCTGTTCTTTTCTTAACCAGGCCAGAATGCCAAACCACCTATGTACCCAGGCAAAACGATAAGTCCAGAAAGTGAATCCTGTCTGTTGTGTGGGCGAGGGTTATTCCTCATATATGCCACTAGAGGGAGGGCGAAGCCTTCACATCTAAAACGAGACAGATTTTTGCTGAGTGATGGCAAGGTTCATTCGCCGGGCATCCTTGCTTCATTCTTTGAATTCAACCTGGACAATATGGTCCTTGTTTCTGACAGCATCTCTCAGCAACAAACACTGACAAATAATACTTCCTGGAAGTTGCCTAACCAAAATAAGCCAATGTGTGTCTCATGTAGTGATGCATAGTACACTCTGTGTAGGACATACACAGCATTTCATTCGTAATATTTTTGATAGCAGTATGAGATTTGACGTGCGTGTATTTGTGTTTGTACAAGCACCCGCGAGTGTTTATATCATGTTTTTTGTTTTCATTTCCCTTTTGGTCTGCTTGTTTTTTTTTAAACAGTCCCTGCACACAGTAACTCTGATGTCCAGAAGTAAAGCTATGTGCTGTTTCAGTGAAGCCCAGCCAATTTAGCTCAAGTGTTGATCTCTTCTATGAGTGTGTGACATGGGACAGAGAGAGCCAGCATGTGGTTCCCATGGCCACAGCCAACCAGGGGAGAGATGATGAGGAAAACCCACAGCACGGGATGTTCCCAAACAGGAAGTGACACGAAATGCTGAATAAGGTCAGTTTGCTTCGGGGTCAGTTTACATTCTTGGAAGTTCACCTATAGTGTGATTTCACCAAAACATGACATTGTATCCCATGTATTGTAGAGCAACCATTGTTACATAAATCATAGCTAGAAATCACTGATATACAGTCTTTAATGTAGAGATTCCGACAAGAGGCTGTTTCCTGGTCCAACCCTGCTGCTGTTGTGTTCACCTGCTGACAGTTCAGAGCAGGTGCATGTCAGGTGAACTAAATGTCTTAACATGTTATTTGGTTCACCTGCTAGAGACAAACAGGTTGCTCCCTATCTGTGGCCAAGCAGTAATTGGTAGGCGTCACAACATTAAGGCAGCTGCAGTCGCTCTGGTCCCTTTGACTCAGCAAACACCTTTTTGGTGTCCCCTCCTGCCAAAGTTTTTTTTACGGGAGAGGAGAGGTGGGTCACATACACCAAGAGAGAGAGAGAGAGAGAAAGAGAGAGAGGGAGAGAGAGAGAGGGAGCGAGAGGGAGAAACACAGAAGACAGAGTGACAGAGAGTAGCAGAGCGAGAGAGTGACAGAGAGACAGAGAGCGAGTGACAGAGAGAGACCCAGAGAGTGTGTGTATGTGTGAGAGAGAATAACCGTGTGTGAGAGAGATGCGAAGGAGGAGGGGTAGGAGATTGAGAGCCAACTAAACAGGGAGCAATGTCAGCTATGTAGCCGTGTGACACTGCAGTCTTCTACAAGCGCCTCTTCATTTTACACTCTCGCAGACACGCGCGCACACGCAGACACATACGCACATGCATTGGTCTCGTACACACCCGCCTACAGGCACGCCAGCACACACACACACACACACAGCAAGTCTCTCACACCCTGGAGCACATGGGCTGCGTCTCCACACCCTCAGGTTCTTTCGCAGGATCCTGCCAGCCGGCCACCTTCAGCGGTATTTCCACTACGCAGCCGGCCAGCCAGTGGCCTCGTTAACCCAAAGTGCTGAGAGGATGGAAACCAGGAGTAGGCCGGGATCAGGATCAAACCGGTCCAAGAGGGGGGGGGGGGAGGAAGAAACAAACAAAAGACTTGGGATGTGTTTTAATGATGCTGTTTAAAAAAAAAATCTGTATTGAGGTTTGAGACGATGGACGCGATGAACTTGGTGATATATGCTGCATGTGCTGAAAGGTCAAGTAGACATCGGAGAGGGCCAAATAGACAAACATCATACTGCCATCTCATTGGTTGATGGGAACGGTAATAAAGTCATGGCGTTGGTGGCAAAATAGACTATACTCGATAGACCATGCATTCTGTGAATCGTCAGATGCAAGGATCTATTTCTGATTTGTGACGAGTCTTATTAAGACACGTTTTCACAAGTTGTTATTGGTTTAAGGAGGAAACCAGTATGTGGTTGAAGGAGTAAACCAATAACTGTAAATCTGAAAAGGGAACTAAGAGAGAGAGAACTAGAGAAATGGAATTATGGGAGATGGATTTACAAGACCACAGATAACGAGATGTCTGAGGTAACTTTGGGCCCTACTCTATAGTTATTTCGACCTCAATAAGAATGTCTCTGGAAAAAGAACCAAAAATAAGTATTTTTGAGAGAGCAGCATCAAAATGAATGGTAAAACCTTGGTCGTATATATCCATTTTTATCCAACTTTATGAGTAAACGTTATAGGTTCACGTCTACTGTAGCTGGACTCGGAGCTGGATGGCTACTACTGTAGCTGGACTCGGAGCTGGACTACGATGGCTACTACTGTAGCTGGACTCAGTAACCTCACAAGTTGGAGTTCACAGAACACAGCTGATGACTTTCCCTTATTAGATTCGATTCCTCATTAGAGTCCCCGATGAAATGCAATGGGAAGAGTGACAGTGTACTGTTGGTGTCTGCTATGGAGAAACCCTACTAGGTGGAGCACGTATACATCCAGGTTTGAAAAGGCACGGCAACAGCGTTGAATCATTCATTTGGCGCCGCCTGTGTGTTTATGTCTCTCACCTACACATGTGGCTCAAAAGCAGGATGATGATCGTGATGTTGTCTCGTTTTGGAAACGTGTTGATACCTGCCCCCCCCCTCCCCCTGCCGCAACCGGTTTTGGTGGTTTCTTGTTTTCAACCCAAGCACGTGGATTCTCGCAGAGCACCAGGCGCAGGTACATGACCTCTTTCAGGGTATTTCGGCTGCTCTGGAGAGAGTAATGCTCAATCCTCGCACAAAACATAACACAGAAGCAGTTTCTTTTGGTGAAAATACTTAACAACAGAAGGTTTATTTATAAGCCATTGTAAAATGGACGTTCGGCAACATCCTTTTTGCGCATTACATCCTATTGGTCGAACTGCATGGATTTATCGGCGTACCTTTACGTCCGTGCGAAAGAAGGAGGGGTCGTGGTTCACGCCTGAGGACGCTCTGACTAACACGTGTCAGTACTGCAAATCTGTAACGGGCTTGACCATTTGGAATGAGGAAGTAAGTTCATTAAGCGCGTCGTCAGTGCTACTTTTGATGTGTCTATTTGTGCCGCAGACAATCTGAAGCGCTCGTAAACACCGCCCTTCAGTACATTCAGTAGATATCGATCAGTGTGTTATATGTAGTTTTTGACGTTCAATTACATTTGAGTGACATTTCCGAGATTTATACAATTAGCTAATTTCAAGTTTGTGAGATCACGGAACAGCTTTTCATTGTTTCATCATGTTAGTAGTGAGCTGGCAGCTCTGGCACAGAACAGTCAATGGTATTAATGTACATCAAACTTTGATTTTGAGTTCCTCCAAAAAGCTGAAATGTCTGTCTCACCCTAAGAGCATGTCTTTCTCTTCTCACAGGCCAGGTGAAATAAACTGTCTTAGCTCTCCAACTTGACGTGAAGGTTTACATTCATTACTCTCATCTGTGCAAGCAGTCCCAGCAGCCCTGTCTACAGTCAGGCAGCCACCACCGGAGGGTTGCGTCCAGTGTACCCCGTCCAGCTCCTCTGTTGCACCTAAACACTCTGGAGGGCTGCAAGCCAGAGTAATAAGGCTTCTCTCTCTCTCTATCTCTCGCATCATTTCTCAGTCTTACTCTATCAATCTGTTCGTTGTTGATTCCCTCTTTCTACATCTTTATCTTTCCTTCTTTCTTTCTCTTTCACTCAGTCATTCAGTCACTCACTCTCTCTCTCTGTCTCTCTCTGTCTCTCTCTCACTTTCTCTCAAACTCTCAAGACAAGAGTGGTGACTAATGCTGGCTGAAGGCCAGGCCAGTATTTACATGTCTGTGAGGGTAGGAGAAGAGAACTGAACGGAAGGAGGAGAGAAACAGGAACCGGTCTGAACCAGCGCGCGCCGACTCTCCGGGCTATTCCAGAAGTCCCCCCCACCTCCCCGCTCCTCCCACCGCGTCCTCCTCCGCTCTTCTTCCCCCTTTTCTCTCTCTTCCCTCTGACTCAGATGAGGACTGGTTGAACTTTCCTCAAGCACTTTGTCACATTCTGTCTCCAGGAAGCCGAGCCTGTACACATTCCTGGGAAGTGAAACGGGATCCCCCCCCACCCCACCCCCACCTCCCCATCCCCCCTTTACCCCCACAACTGCACTGCACAGCGACCCCGTGACGGTCGCTTGGACACCTCTGGCCTCAGCAGTGGTGGCATCAGGATCACGGGGGCAGGTGTGTGTGTCCCCCCCCCCCCCCCCCCACTTGCATAAGACATCATCACTGGGGGGGAGGGGGGGGGGTCATAGGGTATGTCAGATGGTTGTTGATCATGCTGCGGACACCTTACTTGAAGGCTCCAGGATCCATGTTAAGCTCTCTGCTGGCTGCCACATGGCTCGTGTCTCGGGGTGGGAGAGGAGAGGGGCGAGGGGGGGAGAGGAGAGGGGCGAGGGGGGAGAGTGCCTCTACCATGATGGGGCTTAATTTGGTACGAGAGTCATCAGGCGGCTATTTATGGCTCATTTACGTTGTAGATCTATATCAGGACATGATGAGCGCAGCGCTTGACCTGCCTGCTGAATAGAGCTCTTGTTGGGACCTTATTTGCATTTCGTAAAAAAGGCCGGTATGTCCGCTAAATTGCCACGCTTCTTTTGTGGCGTGTGTGCAAAAGGTGAACATTTGAATTCCTTGTAAACATCAGATAAAGGAAACAAATGTATCATCTAAGCACACATATACACCATCTGCAGCATATCATTTTCACCTAAACAAAATGTCATGATATCCTTCGATGGGATTCCTTCATGAGAAGTGTTTGGCAGGACAGGGTCAAGATGATGCATGCTATCCAGATACCGACAAGAGACGGTCAACAGTCAACACATTAAGAGCCAGTCTTACATGTCCAGACGAGACAGGAACTATTCCTGGACACTAAACCGCCTGGTCACTAATATCAACTCTCTCCAAATCTGTCCACTGTCATGACAGGATACCTGCTCTTGTTTATGGAGTTCTGCTTAAGTCAGGACATTGCTGTTGTTGTTGTTGTTGTTGCTGATTTTTGTACTTTATTTTGGCCTGACGCTCTTTGAAATGTCCAGAACGTCCCCAACTAAATTCCTTTCCTCGAGCACAATGTGGTTTACTCAACCACAAACATGTTTCTATAGATATCGTCCACAGGACCACACCCAGTCTTGTCAACACACACACATACACGTCAGGATCAAGGCATGGTTCCTGCTCCATAGGATTTGGAACCCTGATAGTCTAAAACAAATTTGTTTGGTGGTGGTGGTGGTGATGGTGGTGGTGGTGGTAGTGGAACAACCGCTCCATTTCTTCATGTTTCTTATTTGTCTGCCGCACAGGACAAACACAGTCAGATGATTCGGAATTGAGGGAAAGGAGAAGGCTTAGCGAGAGCCAGGGTCATCACCTTTGACCTCGCTCGGTAACTCAGACAAGAGCTCCATGACACGCATTGATCACCCCAGGATGAAGCCCTCTGCCCCCCACCTCCGCCCCACACCTCCGCCTCCCGCCTCTGCCCGTGCTCCCGCCCCCTGCCCTCGCCCTCCGCCCCCCCGCTTCCCCCTGGTTTTGTAACGCTGGACCAAAGGAGCTATTTATCCCAACCAGACTTGGGGCCAGGTAGGGTCTTTGCAGAGTTCACACTTGAAAGACGACACACCCAGAGCACTTTGCGCCCATGTAAGATTCGACTCAGCCATCTCAGTTCTCTCACCCGTTTCTTTGGAAAACAGGAATCTGATCCGGGAACTGCAAGTAGTGGCAGCTTCTCCCCAACTTCCCCCAAAATAGGCCTGGGACTTACGAATCAGGACCACCTGGATCAGTGGCCAGGAGCTAAATTTGTTTTTCCAAGTTGCATTCTCCTCCCTCAGAGAGAAGAACATGGTTAATCGTTGATATTTCTCCCTCCTTGAAGATGAACGCACGGATACTGCCTACGCACATACAATACGATGTACTAGCAGTGAAGGGTGGCAACCATTTGAGTTACTGCATCAATACTAAACATTAGGTTTTCATGTTCCCAAACAATGTGTGACTGAAGCTACGGACGTTGCATCCAAACACATTTCTTTGAGATTTAGTATTGGGTTTCACGAGCAAAACCAGTCTTAGTCACATAGTCGGCCCTAATTGACTCATTCAGGACACGGAAGTGGTGTACAATATCGCCGATTAAATCTGGTTAGAACTGGTTTTCATGGGGACAAAGTGAAAATTATATCCTGTTTCTTTCAAGGCAAAGCACTGGATATTGTCACTGCTGTTATTTGGTATGAACAGCTGTGACACACACACACACATACACACACACACCGACCCCTTCTCAGACCCCTAATCTTACACTCTCTTCCTACAGAGTTTAAAACAATCCCATACACACAGGGGCAGAATGAATGACCGCTATCCAAAACCCCTCCGAAGGTCTCTCCCCATTGTGTTCCCAGACTCAGCAGCTCATGAAGCTTCTGTACAGTGGAATGGACAGTATCTAGCTGTATCGGCGCCCAATGACTTAGCCTCACCTACAGGCTGCTGATCGTTTTTGGTGGCCAAATCACTGCTTGTTGAGACCATTTGCTCGAATGTTCTAAGGAGCTCTGATACTTTGACAAGCATGTTGATATCATGGAATTACGCTCAGTGTGTGTGTGTGTGTGTGTGTGTGTGTGTGTGTGTGTGCGCGTGCGGACGTCAGGATGGTCTCAAAGTTCTCTCTCTGTCTCATGCACGTACACCAGGTGTGTCCGTCCATGACTCCCCAGGCTCTGCCCCACACGTAAAGGACAGACAAGACGCTGAGTAACCCCAGCCTGAGCACTAACCTCGCAACCTCGCCATGGCCCAGGGCCAGCTAGAAGCAGACCAAACCGGCGCAAGCCAGCGCTGTATACTACAGAACAAATATCCCCTCCTCCCCCTCCCCGCCCCCCTCGCCACCGACGCCTTCTCCCACAATGCCAAGGCACCCCTCTCACACATGCTTGCCCCCCCCCCCCCCCCCCCCCCCCTCCCTGCCATATCTCCCTCTTCTGTCCCACTTAACTAAAGAGAAACCAACAGCGTGAGCCTCTGTTTCTGCTTGGAGTAAAAAAACGAAATGATGGAAGATACAAGCTCACAGGTTCTTTCAAGCACGTCTTTTCCTACACCAAAAAAGCTGCTAAGTTCATTGCGTTAGGAACATGATCGCCTCACACAGAAAATGTGGAACTGGAGGAGTCTTTGAGTCTTTCCACAGTGATTTCAACAAGACTTCCTCAAATTAGCTCGGAGGACACGTCCGCTGAAACACAAGTAAACCGATCCGCGTTCCCTCCGAAGAGGATGGGATATTTGTGTAACAGTCCTGACGATTCACCTTGTGGGTGTGCACGTCCTTGCTTAGATAAACAGGGATGAAATACGGTTTGGTAATGCTGTTTTTGCACTAGCTCCAGTCAAGCATTGCTTCACTCTGTTTTCAAGCCAGCAGGTCTCTGTGGTATTGAGGCATGGACCCACACCTGCTTTCAATCAGTTCCACAGTGCGAGTGGTTGGAAACTGACCCCCGTAACATAGAGAAGTTCGTGTGGCCATGCTAGTTGAACTGTGGATTGTACACAATGTACACACCCACACCTAGCTTCATACATACACACTCACATCGCAGAGATGTCCTTTTTGGCAAAACATTAGATGTACGTATCGGATTTGACCCTGTTCAAATATATGTCTAAGGCATACAAGTACATGTCAAAACAATGGATTTACTTGCAAGAGTTCCTTGTCTTCTGTGATTGTGACGTTGACAACACCATCCATGTTATCAAGCACTATCAGGAAGGAATGGCCCGCGGCAACCTAAAGTAACCTAAAAAAACATTAACCCTTTACGATCCCTTTTCACCATCACATACAAGCCCACATGTGATACCTTCACACGGTCTCATGATACAAACTGTAGAAAATAGTTTTTTGTGTGTCGCATCCTGGCATTTAAAAAAGCAAACAGTTGACTGGTGGCTTTGTAATCAGTCCAGAGCAAAAGAGCACAGGAAATGGTCTCTTCTGGGTTCCTTTTCTTAAGGCGTGTGTGTGTGTGTGCGTATGTGTGTATGTGCATGTGTGTGTGTGTTTGCCCTTGTGCGCGCGGATGCATGTGAGTGTGCGTGTTTGCCTCTGTGCGCTGCGGTGGGCTTCGTGTGAGTGGTGCGGCGTGTTGCTCGTGCGCTGTGTGTGTGCGTGTTTGCCTCTGTGTGCGCGGGTGCGTGTGAGTGTGCGTGCTTGCCTCTGTGCGCGCGGGTGTGTGTCTGTGTGTGTGCGTGACTGTGTGTGTGTGTATTTGCCTCTGTGCGCGCGGGTGCCTGCGAGTGTGCATGTGTTTTTGCCTCTGTGCGAGTGTGTGTGCGTGTTTGCCTCTGTGCGAGTGTGTGTGCGTGTCTGTGTGTGCGCAGGTGCGTGTGAGTGTGCGTGATTGCCTCTGTGCGAGTGTGTTGCGTGCTCATTACCCACAGGCTGTGGCACGGCAAATCGTATTTCCTCAGAGAGGCCATTATCCACCCATCTTTCCTTGTCTGCTGCGATTGCTCAAACCCAACACAACTGTTGATGCTGCTGACAATTAAGCAGGGAAGTGCTTTCCCTCCTCCACAAATACTCGCAACCCTACTTGATTGCCGGACACAACTGACGCTGCCTCTCACCCATAAAGCGAAGCCTCCCCCCCCCGCCCACCTACCCACCCCCCAAGAAAACAAAAAGAGAAAAGGGTGAGACAGTGTCTATCCTCCTGAACCAGGGCACTCGTCTCACGTTACTGACAAATAATGCTCATTGCCTTCGCAGAGTCATCCTGCAAACAAAGTCTGACTGTCTTTCTACTGTTGCGGGGGGGGGGTCAGGGCAGACGGCGAGTTGAAGCCAGCATGGAGAGGCTACGAGAACACACAGTGTTCCGATAGTAACGGCTGGGCAGTCGATTACGGCCTGATACAGTAGGTCATGATCAGCCACTTGGCTTGAGGTCTCTCTGTCTTGACACGATCTTGTTTAGTTATCAAACATGAAACACCAGGGTGCCTTGGCTGTGTTGTTGCTGATAACACCATCATTTATAGAATAGTCTTGGCAGGAAAACCACTCTGTCTGGTCTGATCTGGTCTGGTCATTAAGGTGTGTGCGTGCGTGCCCTACTAAAATAGTACCCCCCCCCCCTCACAAACACGCTCCTCTGGGACATGCCATCAGGGTAAACGTCTACCGGGGCAGACATCCTCTTTAGCCTCAGATAAACAGTTCACATACATCCCAGATCATCCCCCTCAGACAGAATGTGTTCCTCAACAAGTCACGTTAATGTGAAAGTCCAATAACTGACTGCGTGACCACAGTTTGCTTGGGGCAACAGGATTGTCCCAAATGTGGAAAGGTTGCTGTGGTGATGGAGAACAAAACTGAGGTCTAAGCTTTGTCTCCTGGGGAGGGTCAGTTGACCACAGTCACATGATCCACGGTCCAGTGATCCACAGTAACGTGATCATGTGATAAACTTTTTCCCTGTTTTCTTGTATTGGTGGTCAGAGGCACAAACCATAACAGGGCAGAGAGAAGGTCTGGAGTCTCCACTCCAGTCATAAAAACATTCCAAGTTTCTTCCAAACCTTTTCACGTTGTTTCGTTCTCTTGCGGGAATCAATGCAAACACACACCTAAGATACCTTAAAGGTGCGGCTGAGAATAAATACCTTCAAGTGTTATCTTGTTGATTTAACTGTTCTTTCGCTGCCCCCAAATGAGGTCAGAGATCAATCTACGGTAAAAAGCATGACTGGAAGTGTCACAAGTTTGTTGTGTCTTGTCAGCAGCTGAGCCATTTAAACTGTTGTGGTACATCAGTTTAAAAGCATGATGTCACTTGATGTTTCACTTCAGCCTACATCTAAGTGTTGGTAAAGCGGGGAAATTCAGACTTGCTTCTCATTGGCCAGCGAGGACTTTGTTTTCTCATGAGATGTGCCTGACAACAACTGAGCCAATGGCAGCAGGGCGTGGGCGGGGCCTTGAGGGTGTTGTGGCAAACGGAGCAGTTTCCTGTAAAACCACAGAGCTCAGCCTGTTGTCTGCAGTCACGTCCACAGCACAGGCAGCTGCCTGCTGCTTGCTGTCGGTGTCGTTAGCTTTCGTTTGTTTCATTTCTAACTTGTTATTGACTCCAAACCGAAGTACAAATGACACTGGCAACTGGCTGGCACTTTCGTCAGGCCCTGAATGTTTCTTTTCCCTGTGCTCCCCAAGCTCCCAGTTGGCATTAGGTAAATGTGTTGCGATTGTTTAAAGCCTGCTTCTCCCCCACCCACCTCCCCTCCCCTCCCAGCGTCTCCCCTTGCAAGAGACAGGATGGCATGTAAACAAACACGCACACACGCACACATGCTCAAATGCAGATGTCCACGGGAATTCTCACTCACACCAACTAAGAAAACAAACACACACGCATGCATGAGCAACATGACTACTCCCGCTTACAGGCATCATATACACATATGCTTCTGTGTGTGACAAAGTAGGACAAATGTGCACACCGGAACTATAACATCTCACACAAAACAAGTATATATAAATAATATATCTATAATGTATATATATATATATATATGCGTGGCCTACACTTACATATGCTGTTCTAGTTCAGTGACAACCATTCTGACATACCCATGTACAGTATGTGTCCATTACGCGAGTCAGTGAACAGCATACACGTCAATTCATGTTTGTGCAGGTCGTCACTTCCATATACCGTACATCCACCTAAACAGGTGTCTCAGGAACGCCATTCCAGTTCCTACAGATTCCTTCCAGAGGTAAGGTGAGGCCAGGCTCACCTGTCTACTCTTCCTGTCCATCCATCCTTACTTCGTGTCCATCCTTCCTTCCTGTCCAACCATCCTTCCTTCCTGTCCGTCCATCCATCCATCCGTCCGTCTGGGCCCTGGTCCAACACAGGGCTCCCAGTGTGGCTGATCCCAGGTGAGATAGCTCACACAATGAGGCCTCTGTGAGCCGCATGCATGCTGCCCTCCCCCTGTGTGACCTCCAGGCTTGGCCTGTTCTGCCTCGCCTGCCTCTCAACAACACAACACACCTTATCTGATGCCAGTCTTCTCTGACGTCCCTCTGTGCAAAGCTACTATGATTAGAAAAGAGTGGCGCCACAGTGGTACATTGCCAAAAAAAAATTCCCCCGCAGCCTTTCTCTGCTCCATAGGTTTCTATTTAGCTTTGCAGAGGCGTGTGGGGGGGGGGAGGTAGGGGGGGCAGGATTTTGGAAGAGCCTTGGGTATTGTTTTTGATCAGATTGCTTTCGTTTTTAATGGCAAAGTGTTGCATGATTGGTCTAGGTTGAGTTGTGCCGTGGCAGGAGGTAGAACACCGTGTACGCCGAGATCGCAGTCCAAGAACCAAAGACGGAGAGAGGTTCTACTGCGGCTCCTGACCGGTGTTGTGGCGTGCCGGTCTCACAGTGTTACACAACCTTTGGCTCCCCTGCTGGCTTTGGTGTTGGATGGAATTGGGGTGGTGGGGGGGTGGGGGGCGATGAGAGTAGAGGGGAAGGGGCAGAGGTTGACACTAGTATTTTGACCTATGTGACTTTCTCAGAGGGTTGCGGTGGCTGTGGGCTGACCCAAGTGGACCTCAGGAACTGTGACGCTCTCCAGGATTTGGGTCCATGCCAGCACACACACAGGCCTGGGCCTGGGCCTGGGGCCAGTGTCACTGAAGACTGTCTTTCGAACACAGAAAAGCCGTTCCTGCAGTGGCAAGGAACGTTTTAAAATCAGTCAAACCAGGCACGACTTCAGGATATTTACAGGAAACCAGCACCATGTTGTCAGTCTATTTATCCTACAACTTCAGGCATTGACAAACATAAACAACCTTAAGTAACCCTCCTGTCATTTGTGCTGACTCTCTTCACGCACGTACAGTATCTAGGAATGACTGCTTTTTTTACCCACTGTCTCCCTGACCGTGACAGTCAATGACACAAATGGGAGCCACGACGATTGGGATTGGAAGTTCTAAGATGTGCATGATGCTCCAGATGTAGCTGAGGCCTGTAGTTAAGGCCTGTAGCTGAGGCCTGTAGCTGACGTCTGTAGCTGAGGCCTGTAGCTGACGTCTGTAGCTGAGGCCTGTAGCTGAGGCCTGTAGTTAAGGCCTATAGCTGATGCCTGTAGCTGAGGCCTGTAGCTGAGGCCTGTAGCTAAGGCCTGCAGCTGAAGTCTGTAGCAGAGGCCTGGCGCTGAGGCCTGTAGCTAATGCCTGTAGCTGAAGTCTGTAGCTAAGGCCTGCAGCTGAGGCCTGTAGCTGAAGTCTGTAGCTGAGGCCTGTAGCTGAGGCCTATAGCTAAGGCCTGCAGCTGAGGGCTTTAGCTGAGGCCTGTAGCTGAGGCCTGTAATTTAAGTCTGTAGCTGAGGCCTGTAGCTGAGGCCTGTAGCTAAGGCCTGCAGCTGAGGCCTGCAGCTGAGGCCTGTAGCCAAGGCCTGCAGCTGAGGCCTGTAGCTAAGGCCTGCAGCTGAGGCCTGTAGCTGAGGCCTGTAGCTGAGGCCTGTAGCTGAGGCCTGTAGCTAAGGCCTGTAGCTAAGGCCTGCAGCTGAGGCCTGTAGCTAAGGCCTGTAGCTGAGGCCTGTAGCTGAGGCCTGTAGCTGAGGCCTGTAGCTGAGGCCTGTAGCTAAGGCATGTAGCTGAGGCCTGTAGCTAAAGCCTGCAGCTGAGGCCTGTAGCTGCGACCCACGCGTGTGTATTTACGGGAATCAAAACGGGAACTCCTGGGAAAATCGATGTTGCAATCATGATGTCACCTATTCATATGTTTGGCTCACATCCAGTTTCCAGGCTTTGGCAGGAAAACCCCATATATGATCAGAGGGTTATTGACTGCTGCTTGTTACATGCTTCCACATTGTATTCCCCTCTTACACAGCAGTGGTGCAATATGTAGAAATATTTGAGAGGTCTGTTTGTCAAGAGACTGGTATACTGCCATGCATCAGGTCAGACAAACAGTTTGTTTTTCAGCCGTTTGAAAACGATTAGCAAGACAAACCGGTTCTCCTGAAGAATGCGTCCTCAAGACAAAAGTGTTAAGAACAGCTTGATTCTATTTTTGTCTTTCTCTCTCTTTAACTCTCCCTCTCTCCCCCTCTCTCTCACTCACACACAAGCACCCAGACACTGCGGAAAAGCGAAAAACAAACTTGACACGTTTGGACTTCCCTTTAACAGAGAGGGCAAACACGAGGATGACTGTGAGAGTGGGAAGTGGAGGCTGACCCTCACGCTCCGGGGCGGCAGGAGTGTGAAGACTGCCTGGCTTGTCTCTCCTGGCCACGAGACCAGTCAGACTTCCTCTGAAGTAACACTTTGCTGTAAGCAGGAGTAAGCCTTGGCAGTTCCCTCACACCTTGTCGGCCCACTCGCAAGTTCGCCGGAATCACATCTCTACTCCAGAATTCACAATGCTCACGTGCCTCGCAGCTGTTTTCCCGTCTGATTTCAAGAAATCGATCGTGCCAAGTAACATTTTCCTTTTCGTGATGTCTTTGTTTTCTTCTGTTAGTTGTTTTGCGTCCCAAAAAAAATAAAATCAAGGTCAATGCAATGCAATGTTCCCAACAGAGATTGAAGGCCACATCATAAAAAGAAAATTGGCATCAAGAAAGGACAAATGTTGCAAGTTTGGCTTTGTACACACACCTCATAAACACGTGTTACTTCTCTGGAGAAATGGTCAGCAGAAACAAGTTTAGTTTCAGCTCTTCGTAATCACAATCACAATCCTCTTCCGTGACCATGGTTGCACTGAGAGGAGGTGATAAGTAGCGTTGCGTGAGTAGAACTGTTGGAAAGGAGACATCTCCCACATCACCCGCTTCGTTTTACAGCACGGCCATTTGATGACTCCATTGAGTAAACATCCAATCTCTGGCTTGCCCTCGACAGGACGTGAGGAATAAGGCCCCAGTTTGTTGTTCCTACTGCTTAATGTAGGCAGGGTGCTGCAACCAACATTGCAGGAGGCTCTAGACGAAGCCTAAAGACTCATTTTAACAAGTCAGGTCTTTAGAAAACGAGTTGGTTTCTAATGAGATCTGTGGCCTGAAAGAGTGGGCTTGAAGGCCCAGAAATATGCCTGCACAGTTACCCACTCATTACCACAGACACCAGCCGCTGGTCTGCTGACAGAGCGCTGAGATAGCATGTTCCAATAAACAGATGTCCGATACAATAAAGGTTCGTTTTTTTTCTCCACACCTTGCACAATCTAATCTCTTGAGAAACCGGTGGTGAGATTGGAAGTGGACGACTCTCTTTTCAATCTGGGCCATGTCTCAGCTGCGTTCGTGCGAAACATTTATTTCGCATCTCAACCAAACTCCCATCCCAGCTGTTGTCGTCCCGCTTCTCAGCTGACGGTATGTGTCGATGTCGAATGATGAAAACGGAGCCCCGAAATGTTTTTAAGGATGGACTCGTCTCCCTAAGGATGGGCGGTTGAACATGAGGAGGACAGATCCACGCTCATCGTGCCAAATGTTTAGGAGTTTCCGTTTTATCAAGCTTTTCTGCCAAGATCTTCCAAAATGAATTATTTGCCAAACTGCATATTCGACGTCACATTTTGTCTCTCCCATCTTTAGATGTGGGCCAGCATAACATGTCACATATGTTTGAGGCAGCCTTAAAAATACATCTCATGTGGAAATTCATCATCTGGGTTTCATTTTTGCGGGTATATTTCTTGTAAAGAGCGAACTTGATCTTGAGACTCAGAGTCGAGACTGACATTGGTATGTTATGAATTGACAACTATGGAATCGGAGGCCTTCGGAAAGTTCTACCACGCACACTCAGCCATTTTGCAAATGTATACGTTTGATCAAAATCTATCTTACAAGCAAAGCCAGCTCCCCTCTTGACCCTTTTAGCCAAATGTTAGAGAAACACAATTCTGTTTCTGTTTCAAAAACAGCAGAACCCACATTCAGCATATCCTGACATCCAAAACAATGGAACCAATCAACTAGAAGTTCATCTTCGATGAGTGCACACATTCAAACGCCATTTGAGAGGATCACCTAGGCAATAGTGGAAAAAGTGAAAGTGAAAATAAACGGTAAAAAACAACATATATACAACACACGTGCAATATATTATATATATATATACCATTGTATATATATATGTGTTATATATATACTGTATATATATATGTGTGTGTGTGTGTGTGTGTATCTTATGCCTGCAAGAAAACCAAGCAATTTTGTTCAGTACCAATATATAAATAATTCATATTTCACTTTTCATTACTACACACATTTTTTCTTCCAGCAGAGAGACAGCCTGAGTATGTGTGGGCTCCCTGTACTTCCTGTGCTCAGAGGGGAGAGGCTGCATGTGAGGTGGCGGTGCGGAACCTGTGGTTAAACTTGATCCTCCATCTCGATCCGCCTTGAACACAGTGTTCGAAAATGTGCCTTTGTACGCTCTCGAGATGAAACAGCCAATCAGGGTTGAGCGACCGCTTCTGAGTTACGTAGTTACACTGGGGACGAGAAAAGGACCCTGTGAGGATGCAACAGTGAACTCGAATGCGCAATTGCAGGTCAAAAGTCAGGTGAAGTTAAACTTGTCTTTAATTTATCCAAAGATAACCTGAGCGAAGAGATAAGAGGGAAGGGAATGAGCTCCAGCAGCATACCGGTGCTGGAACAGAGAGCTAGAGATGGAACAGGTAACTGGAACACGTTGTGGCTCCTGAAAGTCTTAAGAGGACAAAGAACAATCTGGCAGAGCTGAGCTGAGCTGTGACTGCTTGAATGCAGGGCAGTCTAATGTGTGGATGAACCTCAGGTGTGCAGGCCAGTGTGATTGTTTCAGGTAGTAGGGAAGACCTGGAGTGGAATCTTCCACAGATCACGACAAACCCTGCGGCACTGGTAACAAATTGCCTTTGTCTGAGTTCAGTCTGTTGTTTCAAACGCTGTTGTGTCACACTGTGGTGTCTGATAAACCATCGTTGAATAGCTACCGCATGCAGCACTGAAGAAGAGCTGCAGGTGGGGTCACAGAGGTCATGAGATCTGGTAATAGGCACTCTGTGGTTGTGTAACACAGTGTCCCGTGCAAAGGTATTGGCAAACCCTTTGTCTTATACGTCATTTATTATTATTGAAAGCTTTCTTTTATCACTTTCTTATGAAACTTGTGCTTGGGACTTTGTACAGCACTGTACATCCAGTGATGTGAACAGTGTTATATAAATCCCATTCCAATCCATGCACAGCTAAAAAAAAACTCAAGGCCCAATGCTCAAACAGAAGAGAACCATACATCTCAAATTTGCCCCAAACTCAACACAAACGCCTTCCTTGTTCCACGCCTCGACAACCACAGTCATTTCCCCCCATCCATATGGGCATTCTTAAGGTTACTTGCAGGAGGTACTGTTACAGCAGGACCCACATTCAGTGACCTGATGTGTGCTGGACTGTCAATAGGGGTCGACAAGCCAGAGCACATCTTCCACGTGCAAAGGGAGAGTCTGCTGGGTGTAGCCACAAGCAATTGCCTGCCTGGGACCATATAACATGCACTGTAGACATACAGTAGACATCCACTCTCTACATATCACTCTCTGGAGATATCCTTCTCTGTTGAAATACTCTATCCGTAGATATCCCCCTCTGTAGATATCTCCGTCTGCAAATATGCCCTCAGTTGATATCCTGGTCTGTAGATACCGACTCTGTAAATACATTCTCCGAGATATGATCTCTTATTTGTCAGTGAACGTTTTGCAGTTTGTCCTGTAGAGAAACAAACTATTGAGAGCAAAATGAGCCTTGACAAACAAGGAGGTGCCTTCCCTTCTTCCTCCAATCCTGTTGGCTCTTTCTCTTTCCGTTGCTCTATAAAGAATCTGTGACCTTGCCCCCCAGCCTTGTGGATGGTCTAAATGTTATTGACACGGATAACAGACTTGTTTACATCGAACTCTTCTCCCGGTCTCTCTTTGTTTACTTATACACACAGGGTGACGTCAGAGGGGCGGACAGCCTTACTCCCTAGGGAAGACAATAAAAAAAGAATGACATTTCAGAAGGGAAGTCTGCTAAATCCACAGAGGCCTGTGTGTTCATTTTCTTAGATGTGTGATACGACTTACTGCCCTGGTAACAAAACAACATATCTGATGAGGTAACATATGTACCACGAATAGAACCTTGTGGGACACAAGATGTTTTCCCGATTGTCAGATAGAGTACCACAAATGTGAAAGATGCCTTCAAGGTTGCTGTAGCAGCGTGTGGCCAGGAATATATTGTTTGTCTATCTGTTGTATTCACTCTCCATCTTTGTGCGTGTGAGAGAGTGAGTGTCTGTGTTTGGAAAAATAATAATGCCTCCTGACTAATTAATCACTCTTATAAATACCCATTGGCCTTAAATCATGAGGAACTAATAATGTAGATGACTTGTGTAATCCCAATGTGTGGTCTGAACTGAAGCTGTTGTTGCGAGCTGGAGGTAACATCTGTTGCTCCGACTCCCAGGGGGAATGCCGAATATCGTCATGGACGGAAATCATAGATCAGAGCTCCAGGGATCACGATCCCTTTTCCAGAGGTCTCAGGTCACATGTTCAGAGGTAGCGACTGAGCTGGGACACTGCTGCTCAAAGCTATGCAACCTAACCCTTGTGAGCTCCGTCAAGACACAAAGCTAATCATCGCAAAATCACTAATCAAGTCGTTTCCATCAATGGCTTGTTTGCACACAAACACGCACCGTGGTCGACAAAAGCCTTTTGATCATTCCTTAGAATTGTTTCGTTTTGTGGGAAAACCAAGCAGTGAACAAACCCTACTTCACCCCACTGTGAATACTAATCAAATGGATCATATTACGTGGTATGTTTACATGAAATAGTGGGCAACTTTAGGACACCGTCATACTGTACAGTACAAGTCAAGTGATCCAAACATTCATTCATTCATTCATTCATTTTCTACTGCTGATCCCTGGGAGGGATCGCAGTGCTGCTTGTTCCCTGTGATCCAAACATTTCATTTTAAATATAACATACAGGCCTAACCCAACTGCAGTCTACGGTGCATTTCCACTGTAATTCAAGACGTGTTTGGGACGTGTTATTATGCTCCGTACAATATCATGTCACTGCTTTCAGGGGTGTCTTGGGTGGTAGCCCCTCTTGTTTTCACGGGACGTGGTGTACTTTCTGTCTATTGGCCAATACGTTCAAGTCGAAACGAGCTTGTCTCATCAGCTTAGCACCGCTGTTTTCGTTTTGCAGCCTGAGAAAAGTATGTGCTAATCTCACTTTCATCCGAAGAAAATACATTCCTCTGCACTCCCTTTTATGTGTTCGTCACATCATGTAATGCAACAGTTCTCAGCTGGCTGCGGGCCAGCATGCAGAGAAATAACAGGGTGTTGCGCATGCCACGCTATCGCACAGGAGGGGAAATAACTTGAATATGTGCTTGACGTATGTAACACAGAAGGAACATGTTTGCACTGCGCTCAGGCTCAAGCCTAGCAGAAGTATTCCAGATGACTAAGATCTTTAGATGATCTTTTTAGCAGAGCGTGCTACACCTGGTAATTGTCGAAACGGTCTTACCAGAACAGGCCTCACTAGATTTAAAATGGCTCACGAATGGGTTTGGACGGGAAAGATTTGATGACCGCTTTCTAAGCTCCTTAACCTGACCATTAAAGCACAGAGATGTCTCTGATGAAGAGGTATGATGCATATGGCACGATCTGAAAGCCTTTGTAAATCTTACAAAGATTCTTTGCAGAGAGAGAAAGAGAGAGAGAGAGAGAGAGAGAGAGAGAGAGAGGAAGCTACCCTCCTCCATATATGCAGCTGTTTCTTCAAATTCATCATCCACTTCTGACATCATCCTTTTTTGGGGGCTCGTCCCTCGTTTCTTCTCTGTCATGTGATTAAGCCCAGAACAAAGAGCTTCACAGTTCGGAGCAACAATGAGCGACAGAGACGCATCACACAAACCCCATAGAACTCAGGGGAAACTCAGGAGAAAGAGAAGGAGACCCAAATAAGATACAATCAACACAAGGCGTTGTGCTGGGTACGCCACCAATAAGAGTCCAGGAAGAGCTTTTCTGTCCCCTCCTAAGTATTTCGAGGTACAGTACGCCTCGGCGGCAGAGTAAATGACACCATAGCTGGAGCTATAACAGACTGCTTGTCCTACTAGTCCCTCTGAAGTTACACTGATTTCCATGAAGGCCTTTTTGGGGGCTGGGTCACACGCAAGCCGATGCCCCCTCTGCTCAGTGAAGTCAACAAGGCACTCAAATACTCCCACGGCTTTTCTCTGTCTACGTCACACACAACGTGCGTGGCCAGCCAGGCGGCATGTGGGTGTCGTTCAGCGTACTATCGGAAGCGTGTTAAAAATGTGATGGCGGTTGCCGGCTGCTCAGGCTGGTCGGTTGGGGCAGTCCCCCAGTGTCATAATGTCACGTCAGAATGACCAACTCCTTTGTCCTTGTTCCCAGTTTTGCTTGCGTTGGGAAACTCTTTCAAAGTTCTGAAAATGGCTCATTTCAGAACATCAGTATCTATCGGAGTTCGAGCAGCGTACACACATCTGGCAGCGTCTTTAAACAGTCTTTATGAATGTAAACACTCACGGAGAGCTGGGTTCTCCTCAGCTGATTCAGTCATTATTGTGTTACGCAGAGCGACTTGCGTCAGTGTTATGCAGTTGCCTGCATGATCAGACTGCAGTGTGCGCCTTTAACAGCGGGCGGTAACGCATGAGAACATTTGCTACATGTTGGCATATCTAAGCAGACTCAGCAGTCTTACAACAGGAACGGACATTCACTTTTCAAAACACAACGCAGCTTTGTGTCTTATAGGTTGCTATGTTGATCTGATTCACGCGAGGTGGACAGAGACAAGCAGAGACTAAGCTGTGTCATCCAAAAAAACACGTTTTCTGGCTCAAGACAAAACATGGTTTCGCATGGACCTTCGAAGAGGCCCTGAAACATCCGATCGAAACTTATCCCCATAATATTGTTCTCATTGCCACTGTGAAACGTGGGGAGGCTCATGTTTGTCTGCATACACGTCTGAGATACTGTTATTGTGGAGGATTGGAATGCGAGTCAACGTGAATTAAAAGGCTACTTCCTCCCTGCAACCTTGGCGGTCTCACAGTTCCAAATTCAGGCGCCCTGCCAGTCTGTTAGGCTTCCCTATTAGGTATTCTGGCCTCCTGTCCCTTATTTTTGAGATAAAGAGGGCAGGGGGAAACAAAAATACTATTTTCAGTTTAGCTGAGTTTCTAAGCTGGTATTAGGTGAGTGATAAGATGGTTTCCTAAAGCCTGGATTTCACGAGAAGGATTTGTAAAGCCTCCAGTGCTACACAAGATCCATGGTGCATTATGGGTCTATGGTGCTTGGCATGGTGCTTTGCACCGCTACGTCAAAGTAAGAAGGTTTGGGGTTTGATTCTTGGGGCCCTATTGGCACTGGGACCATGTTCTCCACAGGCCTGTCGGGGGCTCCCAGTCCTGTCTGTGTGGAGGTGGGTATTTTCTCCACGTAGAACCAATCGCTGTCCTGCTCTGACCGAAACAGGGGCATGAGCATTTGAACGTGGTCCCTGGAGGGCTTCCCAATGCTCCTGGATGCTCTCGGAGAAAGAGCCACATGGACAAGTGCAGAGAACACATTTATTGGTTCAATACTCTTTCAAGCACGTGTGTGTTCTCAATGTTGGCACTCCCTGCGTATAACAAATTAACGTATCCTTATAATGTAATACCACACAGGTTCCTATAGGTGGCGATATGTTTTTATCCTGTGTTTTAGTTGGAGAATCAGCGTAGATGGCCTCCATCGTCACTATCAACTGTCCTTCTTTTGAGAGCTGCATATCGTCATCAACACATTGGCTGACTTTAAATTAAATTTACATCTTTTTGTTGGGTGTCTTCCTTCCTCACATCACAGCCAATGCTTTGCAATATGCATTTTGTCCACTTGTTTCATGTCTCGTGGCACACGCCTAACACATCGACACGAGTTGTCTGAGCTTCTGAAACTCAACCTCTGCTTCAGTCTGGATTTTACGGGGTGTTTTTTAATAGGAGACACCAATTGGGAAACGCTGTAAATCTTTAAAGGTGTCTGTCAATGGGCCAAGTGGCAGCATGAACATTTATGTGATAGATCACACTTCCAAACTGGGTCACCTGGATCGAGACGGGTCACATGATCATTCAATTCATACTTGGCTTGTCAGAAACCTTGACCTTAAGCTTCGGCTTGTCTGCCACATTTTACAAACTGATTTTCAACCAAAAAAAGCTAAATCCTTGTACAGCAACAATCAACTAAACCAGGGGACGGCCTTTTTACAGTAGATTAGTCCTCCCCTGTTTTGTTCTGTAGGACAGGGAAGATCTCATTATTGTGTAAGAATTAGCTGACACACAAACAAGAGTCTGTGTTCTCTGACTATTCCCCTGAGGGAAATACACAGGGAGGAATTTGCCTAGCAGCAGACATCCTTTAAGAGGGCACTCTGTTCCTGACACTATGATTAGGTAAACAGACTGTTAGGAACTCAGTCAATGTCCTAAAAGTTTGTTGTTGGTTTGCAACAAACAATTTGGGAATGTACAGAGTATGGCAAGATAGTTTCTTGTGAGTATTCGCTAAAAAAGCCTGCTGATGTTTCCATCACATCTCCATCACATCTAAACTGTATGGCAATTTAAATGTAAAGAATATAAGAGGTATAAAGAACATATTTGGGTGGGTTATGGATAGCAAGATAGCAGCTGAAAGTAAAAAATAAAATAAAAAAAGATATAGTCTAAGATTATTTCTGGTTAGTCCATTGTGATTACTGAAATGTGACAATTATTTACAAGAGACCACCCGGTCATCCCACCCGCATTCATTTCAGAAGTTTGGTGAAATGATCTACTATAGGCTCACTCTAGTTTGAAAAGCACATTTATGTAACTGTTCCATGTAAATAATACAAACCCATAACCACTTCAATGGCTATCTTTATTGGTTTCATACACAGCCTGGAGTAGGAAAGTCTTTTAAACATGCCATGCCATTGGCAGGACATAAACAGCATCAATAAAAATTGGCCTACTTCATAAAACTTGTGAGTCGAAAATTAATTTTATATTTGTTTATTTGAAAAAAGGAAATACAAAAACTTTGGCAAAGTCAGTGTGTCAACATTGATATAAAATACATTCAGTTTCAGTTGTGAACCTTCCACAATGGCGTTGCTTTGCTGACCTGAAGTTACCATTCTGTTCACTGTTTTGGAAACGAGGCAGGCACCTCAGTCATTTTTGGAATGTTCACCTGTACAGTTCAAAGTGGCATCTCCAATTTAAGGCTTACTGTATCACAGTAAATGTTCTGTTGAGGTTACCATACTGCTTTCAAACATCTAGGCACTGACATCTGGGACCAATCAAATGCACAAAGCCATGAGTCCCGCTCCCCCCCTTCAGCAGCTTTTAAACTCATAGTTGAAGCAATCTGCAGCTTCTGAAAACGTCCTTCAGTTATCAAGGTTCAGAACAGCCACCATCTTAAGTATGGCTATTGACACTTCTAAGTACAACCCTTTTTGCGCTGACAGTCTAACATTAACAGTACCAACCTCTCTGAACATCCTCAACATGCTAAGAATTCAGTCTTTTTCTTAGTTAACAGTTAACCATCAAAGCGCATGAACATCTTTTAAGATACCACAGCTTGGGCATAAAGGTTTCATGCAATGATTCTGTTTGTTAACGTATCCCAAAAGGTTATGATTTCCCTTTTGCGTTTGTTACCCACGTACATTCACTACAAACCTAAACCTGCAGACTCAACTTTTCTCCATTCATCTCAGATATGTACTATTGTTCATTTGACATTTTGTCACAACATTAGAAATAGTCATGGAAACACCATGCTAGTTGAGTCACAATACATTGATAATGTAGGTTTGACATCTTAAAATGTTACTAGGGCGAGAGTTGTGCATTACAGAATGATATCCTATCACCTTACCAGCATATATATTAACTCATTTCACAAATGAGTACTGGGGGGGGAATGACAAAGTTGTCTGAGGTTTAGGATTTCATCTGTAACTGCAACTCTCCCTTAACAAACCTTAAGTGATCTATTCCCCCAATTTTTACCCAACTTAAAGACACCAACATTTCTTGCTTGGGAATCATCGTTTGGCGGGAATTTCAGCTCTGGGCTTGTGCAGAGCTATAATCACTTAGGGAGGACAGGAACCAGGGTGAGAAGTCATTTCCTTTTTTGCTAAAGACAACTTGGTAACATGTCCTTCTTTGCTTAGTAAGGAACTTCTCTACAACACTCAGGTCCTGTTGGCTCCTTAGCTCTCGGTGGCACTCACATCCCTCTCCACACCGGGAGACGCGTCTCGGGACTGAGGACCAGTTTCGGAGAGAATTATCCAGGAGAAGAAAGATCTCTTGCTTTGTTTTAACTTATTATTTCTTTAAAATCGGGTCGTCGCTTGACCTTCGGGCAGGGCTGATGGTTCAACACGTCATGCAACGAGGCCTCATGTTGATTGGCTGAGGATTTGGGTCAACCTGTTGGCATAAGTAAGAAAACATTAGTTTCAAAGTAACACATTGAGGTAAAAACCATATTCTTAAGTCACAGTTGTAAATGTCTAGCTGCCATGGTAATATACAGCCAACCTCTGAGGTGGAGTGTGGGAGAGGTTCTATTGTGACCTTACCTCGCTGTACACAGGAGGCGGCCTGAAGCGAAACTCTTGGATGAAGGCCGTGAGGGGACGCTGCAAGATCCCACTAAAGTCCTCCTCGGTACGAGGTGCTGTTGAGTTCTGTTGCCCGGCCTCTACATCGGTCACCACAGAGCTATAGTCAGGAGGAGCTGTGAAAGAATTAAGAATCCAGATTAATCAACCGATTATGGGTCACATTTTCACTGGTCTCAGGGCAAACCCTTGGGGGACACCCATAGCAATAGTGAGACAGGTACTTACGCTCAGGCTGCTCGGGGATGGCCATGCGAAGCCACTCCAGGTTGACGCTGTACTGGCTGCTGACACTGGAGGTACGGCTGCCGAATGGGTGGAGGGGGATGGTTCCCATCACCAGGGGCAACTCCAGGGAGAGTTTGGAGGTCCCGGGGACGTCCACACACACCTGGGAGGAGGAGGGTGGGAAAGAGAGAGCTTTTAGTAACACCGTTTACGATTTTAAAAAGAAAATTAAATCGCCAACTTATATTTCTGCCACCAATACAGCCGAGGATGTCAAATGTCATGAAAGACGGACGAGTCCTATGGTGGGAGTGTGTAATATTCGGCTCGGAGTGGCAAACTCACCCTCAGCATGTATTCCACTTTGATGATGCGACACTGTAGGATGGAGGGCCCTACAGGGGGGATCTTTATGGCGCGGCCGTGCCAGGTCTCTCTTCGGCGAGCTCCGACCACATCGCCGGATAAGGTTGCCACCACTGCCCGCTTCTGTTTCATGGTGCCGCGTGCGATGAAAGTCTGCGTCTGAGTGATGTAGGCCTTGGGTACCACCGAGCGTGATGTGGCGTTGTCGAACTCGGCAAAGACTGGAATCACCTCACCTACAAGGTAGACAAAGCTGATGTTAAAACTCTATGCTGAAAACTATGGTTGAAGCAAATTACATTTTTGTTGTTGACAAAGACAGTCTCAGTGGTTACAATGGTTTGTTCTTACCTGGCGTGTATCCTTTGCGGTCAATTTTGGCAGTTATGGAGACTTGTCCAAAGTTACGGTACCAAACTCGTGCCATCTTATCTTTTGTGCCAGCCTGAGGTGCCTAAATGAATAGAATATTGTGAGTTGGGATGCCAAAGGAAATTACTATAACCCAGGGAATAATATTATATTTTGACATCTTATACTTACCAATAAGGCTGGGGTGTTGATGTCAATAGGTTCAATGACAGTAAACTCCTTCTTTATTTTCTTAACGGTGGACCAGGGTCTGTGCAGTTTGACTTTCACCCAGTAACGAATACTTCCATGCTTGCCCTCGAAGGATGTCACCAGTGTCCTGATAGACAGAAAACATTTGGATCAATTAGAAATGGAGAAAAATGAGACTAATGACAGTGATGGACCAGAACTTGGCCCAAGAAAATCTCTCCTATTGACAGTTTACTTACTCTTCAGGCAACTGAAAACTGAAGGGAAATTCATGCCTCCCAGCAGCAAGGAGGGTCAGTTCTCCGTTATCTGAGAAGAGATTAACAAATAAGTATTAATCTAATTGGCTAAAGTACAAGACACTGTACAGAACGTTTACTGCCTGAAAGCGAACTTTGCATTCTGTTCAATCCCTTAGCTGCAGTTTCCGTGTTCTACTCAAACATTGGAGCACAATCGCATGCCATTTAGTGCTTGCACGTTGGGGTGGTTCCCGTTTTCATTGTGCTGACCATGTTTTTGTCAGAAAGAACACGGTAAACTTGGAAAAAACGATACCACAGCTTAGCTCTGCTTTTCACCGTTTTTGTCATTAAAACACTTATTTGCATTCGAATTATAAGTGAATCCTTGCGTAGGCTCAAGTGCTTTGACTTGAACATAGTCTGCTACCACTCTTGAAGTTGTTTTGTTCACTTCAATCAAACATTAACATGCAAAAACAATTACTCCTAAAGCAATATAGTAATAGACGTTTGCAGATATCGCTTTTGTTCTATGCTTTTCATTCTATCACTTTTCTTTCCATTGAGGATTTTAGTAGGCTGACCTGCTTGCAGAAGCACTTCTCTTCTATTGAGATACTCCACTTCATCGCTGTAATTTTGAGTGTAAGCAGTACTGGACCCGGCCGAACGCGACTCGGTCCAATGCACTTTCGCAAAACCTTCGGCGTGCAATTTCAGCGATTCCACTTTACTTTCTCCTGCCAGATCCAAAACAACTTTTCCAGACACCACATCCCCACTGCTGAAGACAGGGGGAGAGTCGATTTCTGGAGAGTCGAAGACGATATGAAACTTTTTCAATTTGTCGAAAATCATCTTGTGGCTTTGTTAATTCCAATGAGAGAACTTCTCATGTGACTTTGTTGAGTGAAGGTTTGCGATCTCTCGATGTCTCCCCAATACTTGCTAAACAAAAGTGTTGCATGTAGAGCGAGCGCTAGCTCCTTTTAGATGATGTTCAAGGGGGCGGGCGCTTGTGACATTATGTAAAGGCCTCAGCCAAGGATTGTAGGCTGGCTAATAAACATCTTCTATGGGTGTGGATAGCGAACGGAGGGGGAACAGAGCCTGATGATTGATGGTTACAGGTTCTTAGACGAAAACAGGCTTACTGAGCATGCCCCAGGACTGGGATTCTCCCGGCAGAATTTTGCTGTAAAATAGTTTCACATTATGCCAAGCTTTTGGTCACGTTCGATGCGGTGTTGATGCAAAGCATCGTTTGAACAAAAGGGAACACTTTGTTCCAACCAAGTTTATTAAACTCGGTTTATTATCAAATGTTCAGCGCTTTCGTAAATGAGTGCTTGGGAAATAGCTAAATGTAGTGTCTACCAAAAGTTCAAGTTTTCAGTTATTGTAAAATCAGAGGTATAACTCTTGTGTGAAGGTTGTTTACGCCTTTGTTTCCTGGAAGTATCTGAAGAGTTCTACACTGCCTCTCTGTGGCGTACACGCGACACGCATAATAGAGCGCCTAGTCATGATCTCCAGAGATGGCTTTACAGTGAAGAGTTATGATCTCGCCATCTTGTGGTCATTATAGGAACTACAACGCTATCAAATATAACTTCCCGTTCGTTTCGTTTCGCTATCCATCGATGTGCTTGTCATTTGTTGTTGTTGTTAAAAACTCGTTTGCTTGTGACGACAAAAAAACCCTTGTGTGCACGTGCACGCGTCAAACGATTCCAGACGGAGACAAACGGTCACAATAACGTGTGTGTATGTGTGTATGTGTGTGTGTGTAAATGTCAAAATATTTGTATGAGCTGCACTTACTGGGACCTACGTGATGTTGTACACTTTGAAAACAGAAGGTGCATTTATTTAAACTTGTGAGTCTCGTTGGCAGCTGCTCTGGGCTTCCCCTTGCCTTTCACTTTCACATTTCACACGAATCGCTCTTATGTCTGCTCCGATATGTCCACCTAACTGCATAGATAATCCACAAAGAAACAAAAAGTAGTTGCCCAAACCAAGCTATGTTTTTTATTTTTTTTTATTAGGCTACAAACTAATCATAGGTCTAATCCAACCAGTTAGCCAATCGAAGAAATCGGCATATCGGTGTAGCTTAATTTTTCAGCCTTGTCTATCCACAAGAAATCCAATGTTCTTAACATGGGTCTACATTTACTAAAAGGAATCATGTTACCTTAAGTAACATGGTTCCTTGTCAGTCAACTTAAGAACATACATTGCATGAAGATAATGCTAGTGAGAATATAAATTCAAGGCTTAATGTTGTGTTAATGTAAATTGTAACAGTTTGGATTGTGAACTCAATTTCTGTTGCAACCGGTCCCAAATTTACAAAGCATGTTTGGGTTGCCAAACGATACATACCATTAACTTTATAATTAAACATTAACCCCACCCAAAGTTCTGCTTTCGGTCCCCCTCGATCATAACTTCATAGCTTTAATGCATTTTCCCTGAAAATGACAGTGTCTGTGTTCTATTGGCATCCAAGCCAAGACCAACTTCCAACAATGAAAATAGTCCACTTTACTGACCTCGAATGAGATGCTGCCTCTTTCGAAAATAGGTGATCTTGGAGGTGTAGTCGTTGTAAACTGAATTCATGCCCACGCTGTGGTTCTCCAGCCAGTGGACTGTAGCAACCCCTCGACCGAGCACCTTCATACATTGCACCTTTGTTTCCCTATTGAGCTCCAAGACTACTTGTCCAGAAACCACTTCTCCACGAGCATAAACGGAATCTTCCAGCTCCAGCTTGAAACTTTTGATGGCTTTGAAGCTCATTTCTGGAAGAAAGGTTCCACACCATTTAAACCATAACTAAGAAGGCAATTGTCTACGATTAACAGTATCACTGGTTAAAAGATGCCCTTAAGTTTGCAAATGAAATTGAAAACAAATACACTAAACGCCGACAAAAACCTTTCACACTCACCACAACGTTTCAACGCACTCCGTTAAGTCTTCAAACGTGCAAGTTAAACTGAGTTTTGATCAGTTTTGGTATCTTCGCTACTGTGTCACAACTATTTCGCTACAATTCAGTTGCTTTATATCGTTACACGGTTTCAACGCCCAGTTTGAAAGTGGTTTCTATTTTACACCAATAAGAACGAAGCATACAACACATCGCACCGCCCACTTATGCAAACGACCATTCCATTTGATTGATCATATTCCATGGTAAACTCGACAGTTTCTTTACCCTGCAAGTGTCTCTGTATGTCTTTCATGTTCTTGCTTATGTCTTTAAAAAAAAATCCTCCTTTGGGAAATAATGAAATAATAATTCAAAGAAAAACCAATGCATGTGATGCGCTTCGAATGAATTCCAGATTATAGTCAAATTGCTAACATTTAAAACAGTGAGCATATCGATGTGACATCGATACGACCCATATCTGTGTAGTTCAAACATAAATAATGATGTAAATGTATGGACAAGTAGGCTAGTGATGAAACTGATGAATTCATCGGCTTGGATGAGGGGGCATATTTCACTTAACAATCACAGAACATCGGAACATCCAGGTTTGTTGAACTCATGGGGTTTATTTGTCTGATTCCCAGCTCCCTATTTTCACTGTGAAACAAGTTTGCCACTGAAGTTCAAGGTTGTGTTGTTATTTCGAGATTATCTTTTTGCACAGCTTATTATTAACCACACTGAAGTCAAAATCCTAAATCTAAACCTGTAATGACTAAACAGCCTCCAACTCAAGTTATCTACAGTTTATACTGCAAACAAAGACCATGGAAGACGCCAAAAATATAGTTTCTCTACAAATAAAACCTTTTTTTTAAATGCGCAGCAAGCACGTGGGAGCACTGGTTTGTTTTCAAACCACCTAACTGCTAAAGTTATCTTATTATTGCATACAGCTTCAATGCTCAGACCTCGCCTGAGGCTTCTGCGTCAAAGTTTTTATCTTATCTGTCCAGAGATATTAAACATTTTCACAGCCTTTACAAAAGCTTACAAAGCACGGAATCAAGTCAGTTCAAATGGGTTCAGTACGTATTTATAAATACTTGAAATACCTCCAGTTACTTCCAGGCATAAATAAAGAACCTCACACAACGCCAGTCATGTAGAGTGCAAGGAAAATGCAACTGAAGCTTTATTTTTAATGCTCAAAAGTAACCATAGAAAACAAACAAAACACTGCCTGGATTAGAGGTTTATGTGGGTTTTTTTTCTTCCTTTCTGCTCTACGATAAAATCTTCATCCAAATAAAAACAAGTCTCTAAGGTAGCTCTGAAAAATCCTCATCATCTGGGTCTTGGATGCTTGTCCAGGCGAGTTTTGGATAAAGGTTTGGGCCCAAACTCCTCTTTATGGGTCGTACTAAAGTGTTGTTGTTTGGAAGGTGGAATGATGTGGCTCCCTTTTATCTGAGGAAGACAGAGATAGGGAACAGACAGACCATTTATAGATCAACTGGAAATGAATAGAAAGGCAAAGAGCTGGTGTATGTACCGTAACCGGTGAGCAATGGTTCTTTAGGTAACAGCATCATCCTTTTTTTCTTTGAAGTAGATCATATGACGTCATATATACCACACATGGGTACATTTGCATGAGCATGACATTGATAAGAGTCACGTAGAGGTCAGATACTCCTAATCTTTCGTGTGGAGGACCAGTGGAACAATAGTAGTAACTAAACCAATAACACGTCACACTATCTATCCTGATCCCATAGACTATCAAATATGAAGTACCGTGACTCCAACACTATAAGTGAAACTTTCCTCGACTCCTGTTCCTAAATGTAAAAACGAATCGGCAATAAAAATAAACAGTATGCACACTACAGCACCAACGGCCACAAAAAAACATGAGCGCAGTCTTATGTCAGACGTTGGGCCGATCTTCCATTGAGGACTTCCGTCCAATCAAAGAACCTAAGCCTTTAGGGTGACAGTATACTTCAACACGTGGGAAGGGTACAGTCTCCTCTGTTAAGCAATACAATGTAAATAAAGACAGGCATTATAATGTCGTGCATTTTTAATAATGCCTTCTTACCTTCAAGTCTAACGAAAGCTGACGAATTAGCAGGTGGTCGATTTTACATTTGGTTCCCAGTTTAGCGTATTTTTGTAGGCCGTGCATTAATAAGGTGTTACGCTACTTACCTGCTGAAGTTGTCCTGGGTCAAGTTCCTGTCTCCTGCAGCTACGTGGCAGGAAGTCTCTCTGTACGGTCGTCAAGTCTGGCCCAGCCTCTGGGGGAACACAGTGGCAAGGAAAGGAATATCCATGCATTTATCCATTAAACTACAATTAAACCAATGCAAAGCAATCCATATCATTAATATTACAGTGGATAAGTGATTTGTTTTACATCTAGTCATGAAAGGAAAATATTCCATTGACATATAACATGGAGCACAACAAACAGTATCGAATAATCGGAAGGCATCGTTATTAAAGCAGGAAGCCTCACCATAGCTAGGTAGCACTTGGCCAGAAGGGTGCGTATGTGGTCTGACTCTGTTAAGGTCCCTTCTGGGATAGTGGTCATGGGTCGTTGTGCTGTAGAATAAGTGTCCCAGACTGGGTCTTCCAAATTCGACGTTGC
This sequence comes from Plecoglossus altivelis, assembly GCA_036571765.1. Lineage (NCBI taxonomy): Eukaryota > Metazoa > Chordata > Actinopteri > Osmeriformes > Plecoglossidae > Plecoglossus > Plecoglossus altivelis. Next base: position 8,743,487 of record BROE01000028.1, read on the forward strand.
TTTTGGTCCTCAAGTTGGCCCCGCTAACATGGGGAGTTCGTTCTCTATGGCTGTGCTGTGGGATTTGGGGGAATTTAAACAGACGTTTAAAGCTTAAAGGTTCGTAAAACCTTACAACCAGCTCATTTAGTAAAAAAAATTGGGCTGAGCAATTACAAGTACGTTTTCTGTTATGGCTTGAAACTGGCTCAAACTAGATCATCGTGTTGCTGTAGTATAGTCTTAATCATTTAACGATGAAATAATGGATGCCCACATCTTTAATAGTACCATGTTTCTATTAGACCAGAAAACCACTCATATCTAACAGTTCAGGAAAGTGGGAAATACACAGAACTACATTTTACCTCCGTGAAAAAGACGCCGTTAGTGGTTACCGTCAACCTCTCCCGATTCCGTCCCACATCAGGGTCTCCCTGGGGGATAGAGCTCTGGTTCTTGTTCCCCTGCATCAAGCAAAAGAGGTCTGGGAAACAGGCCAAATGGGGAAGGTTAGCCAGGCAGGGAAACGGGCACACGCTGAATACAATGCAGTCGAATTTGTTCTGGGAGCTCAGCTGTCTCAATTGGCTGGGTTCAACAGTGATAAACTACATTTTACCTGTCAACATAGCTCTGTATATCACCAATAAACTCTATGCTGTGAGTATTTGATGTTTCAATGGATGAATAGTTGGTAACATGTCGCCAAGAGCAGGTAATAGCAGGTGACAATAACCATATAGGTGTCATTATGTTGTGCATCATTGAGTTTGAATACCTGACTTCCCACTTTGAAATGCATCCGACATTGTAGATGTCCATGTGTTGTTAGAGTAATCCCCAAGATTGATTTGAAGACGTTTTCTCACGCTCACTGGGCTAATATGAACCATGACAACTAAACATCAACAGTGCAACATTGGTGTTTGGGGTCCACCCAACATGGGCCGCTCTCAATTCATTTCTTTCTGACAGAGAAATAATGTTTGCTTGGAGAAGATGGCACAAATATTACGCAATTTTTTTTCTCCTGAAAAACAAATTCGGCGGGCTTTGGTCGGGGGCTCCACCCCCAATACTATACTCTCTTGTTTATGTCTTTCCCTTATGCTCTATTAATTCATTTCCTGTTATTAACCTCCTGCGGCTTACGTCTTTTCGAGGTTCCAAACGGTGTTGCAGCAGTACCCCCCCTGTACGTGTGTTGTTTCGAGGTGTCGATAAATCTCATTCTTACGTAAAACCTCTACATGATTGTGTAACTCTATAGCTCAGAAAGAGGCGATCCATACTAACCGCCGGTCTCTATTTGAATGACTCTCCTCTGGTCCCACATAAACGTCATACCCCCCCCTTACGTCTTTTCAGCCAAAAACGTCATACTAACCCTGTGTGTATTT
>BROE01000028.1:8744894-8839120 GCA_036571765.1 Plecoglossus altivelis
GGCTGCGAAAGAGAAGGGAGACTTCCTCAGTAGCAGCACAAAGCATCCTCACATGCCATCATCACCTTATATTAGTTCTGATTAATGGGCTTATCTTAGGCGTTGGGCTACAGAAGACCCATTGTCCGTTTAATTAGTAAAAAAGGTTCAATAAAAAGGTTTTTACCGAAATGGGAACCACTGTGAATGTGGTCAATTATTCTCTAAAAAGAAATATGTACATTTGTTTGCATGTACCTTCTCCACAGGTTGTGGTGGATTACACCACTTTCCTTTGAATTCCTCGTTGTGGTGAGTGTTGAAATGGCCAAACCTCAGATCTCCTTTGATAGTGGGCTCTCCCCCTAGATTAACAAGAACAAGTGACATTTTCAGTATATACATTTTTTTTTCCTCCATCTTATGATAACCAGTTTCCCGTAACCTGAATTCACAAAAAGCCCCCCACCTAGAGAATTCATACTTGAGGTTAAACATTAAGATCAGAGCTACTGTTCTACATTGGGGATTGTAATGATTTGCTAGAGAAAACCTATTGAACTTTTTCATGGAAACAACATTTTACTGTGAATTTGTCATACTAGCAAAACATGCCAGTACACACTCCATTCACACAAGCATCAGAAAAATCAATCAAAAGCTACACTCCCATAATTTGTTTAAAGGTAAAACGACATCACTGACCTAGATGTGTAACCGCGGCTTTGACAATGGCTGAAACATTGTATGGGGGAAAGGTGGCTTTATGTGTGGTTTCCGGAAGTTTCTCCTTGAGTTTGGTCTTAGCCACCATGGTCGTGACTGGCTGAGTCATTCTCATGCGGGTTGACAACTGGGGCTTGAAGCCGTCTGCCTGGGTGGTCAGGTAATTCACCTGCTTGGGGTCTGCGTGCATCTTGAAGTTGGTACGGAGCTTAGTCCAAGCAGGGGTTCGACTGAGCGCTTTCCGAGGGTGGTGCGGATAGGACTCGACCGCCTCGCTTACGTACTCCCTGATCTGAGTCAAGTCCTTGTGTTCAACCTGGGCTGGGGGGGCGCGCGGCATGGAACATCTCTTGGGAAGTGTGGCGAAGGAATGGAAGTCCTTCTGAACGGTTGTCTTGAATGCTGTCTGTGGTCTGTAGTCTTTAAAGGGTATGTGTGAGGACTTGTGAAAGTCCTTACCCATCAAAGGGGTCTGAATCAGGGAGCTTACAGCAGTAGCCATCGAAAAGCACTTTGAAGAATAAGAGCGCGCAGATCTTGGGCTGTTTTAGCTTACAGGAATGAGCCTTTCCTGTCATGTTCAGCCATCTCCCTGGAAAAAGAATGGAAAAAAGAAAAGAATGCACTGTTGTGCCACACCATGGAAACATTGATAGACTGCTAAGAACAATGACGTCACAATCCTCTATTGAATAAGAAAGTCAATATTCTATTATAGCCGCTGATAAATCAATACCAACCCTAAATTGACATTCACAAAAGAGTTACACTGACAGATCATTTTAAGACTAAGTAAAAGTGTTTTATAACCATGCAGTTTAATTGTATGTGGTCATGAAGAAGGTTATTAGCCAGGTAAATACGCTAGCAAGGCAATTAAAGTTATTTACCCATTCCAGGTATGCGTAGCCTGAATAGTAGGAGCGGGTATCCTTCTGTGTGTCAAGTGCCCATCATGCATAATTTACTATTACCTAACCTACATTATCTCACGTTGCATGCTGTTGACCAGCAATGACTACAACGTAATGGCTGTAACAAACATATGGCAATCACAAATGTTTGGCCATACACACATGCATCTAAAATTGTATCCTGAGAAAAAGAGTCTATATATGGCCCCTGACTTGCCAACGTGTTAAGAGACGAAATATCAAGGGTTGTTAACGAGTTCAAATCGTCATATAAATCGTTAAAAATAGATTATATCCAACGTATTTCCATAAAAACTCAAAAGACATCCATGGTACAAGGCAGCGCTAACAGAGGTCATCTCATTTAACACGTATAAACACGTATAAACGTGTATTTTCAGACTCTCAACAGCAGGTGGCAGTAAGGTTCACGGAGGTCACACGAGAAGAGGATGTGATGTATTTTCTCTTCCGCCTCAACCTACCTCTTTTCGTTGAGGCGCAGCTATCGGCCGGGTGGGTACATAGTTTGTCCACAAAGTCTTTTATAAAACTCTTTAGAAGACCATGTAAAAATGTTTCTTCGACATTCTAATGTCATCACGCTATAGTGGGTTTGTTTGAATTGAGTATGCTTGAACGTTTAAATCCAGGAAATTCCCCTAAAATGTAAAAAATGTAATCGGCACAAGCGAGCATGTGGCAGAGGCCTAGTGATAAAAACACATTTGCTAGCTGCTAACGTAGCTAAACGACCGTGTGCTAACCATGCCCCGCAGAATAATCATTTATAATATTTGGGATGCATAGTTTGTAAAAGTAATTGGTAGTTAAATCTAACGACACCCCACTCATCAATATTACCGAACGGATATGACTAGCCAGCGTGTTGTCAGTTTATCGGTGTGTTCTTCGACTGGACCGTAAACTCATAGGAAGCTTGTCTTCACAGCCTGCAAAGATGCAGATTTTCGTGAAAACCTTGACGGGGAAGACCATCACCCTTGAGGTCGAGCCCAGCGACACAATCGAAAATGTCAAAGCCAAGATCCAGGATAAGGAAGGTACGTCATCTTATTTTTAATAGCCATGTATTGCGTTTCCTACCATGAGCCGTCATATAGTTGAATGAAACTAGACTAATCATTTGGTTTAATTGTAATGTTGGGTTAACATGATATTAATGAATTGTTCTTCACAGGTATTCCTCCCGATCAGCAACGTTTGATTTTCGCTGGCAAGCAGCTTGAAGATGGACGCACTCTGTCGGACTACAACATCCAGAAAGGTAAGGGTGGCTCGTCAAAAACGTTCGTAACTCCTTTGACATAACGGCTTGAGACTTAACTCTTTTTTTCCCGCCGCCTGTCTTCAGAGTCCACCCTGCATCTCGTGCTGCGTCTTCGTGGAGGCATCATTGAGCCTTCTCTAAGACAGCTGGCCCAGAAGTACAACTGCGACAAGATGATCTGCCGCAAGTATGTCCCATCTCAATGTTCTGTTAGATCAGTACATGGGTGGACTTAAGCTTAAACCTCCTCTCACCTGGTGTCAAGATACCAAAGTGTTAATGTGATGTGGGTTTTAACACTCCAATCAATCAATCAATCAATGAAATCAGGCTTTTCGTAGATCTTAAGTGGTAGAACTAATAGGTCAGACTAATCCGATTTGGCAGCTAGTCTAAAGAGCAAGCGATGTTGCTAATGCTGCTTTTACTAGAGTAATGTAAGTGTCATGTTTCACGTTATAGATGTTACGCCCGTCTTCATCCTCGCGCTGTCAACTGCCGCAAGAAGAAGTGTGGACACACCAACAACCTGCGCCCCAAGAAGAAGCTGAAATAGATTCTGTTGTTTTGGTGTCCTCTGGGCTCGGTGCAGAACTGTTCTGATCTGTTCAATAAATGGTGAAAAGACTTCTGTGTTTATGATTGTGTTGTGTTGGAGGTATAGATCAGGACCATGTGGAGGAAGAGTTTAGAGCAGGGGTCTCCAATCCTGGTCCTCGAGGGCCGCTGTCCTGAAGGTTTTAGATGTTTCCCTCTTCCAGCACACCTGATTCTAATGAATGAGCCATTACCAAGCTCTGTGGAAGCTTCATAATTACCCTTTATTAGACTCAGGTGTGCTGGAGCAGGGAAACACTGAAAACCTTCAGGAGAGCGGCCCTCGAGGACCAGGATTGGAGACCCCTGGTTTAGAGGAAACCATTTTAATGTAACTAATTTGACCGGACGCAAGCATCAGTAGGTGCTCCACAGTAGATGTTAGGATGGTGACACTGTGGAAAGAGCCAGTCTAGTGAAAATGAGCTGACTTGAAACAGTTACTGTGTTGTGTCCTAATTATGAAATGCTAGTTTAAAATACACTTGTACCCAAGACATACTAAGTGACCACGAGACAAGATGTGAGATGAACATGATTCCATTTTAATATCCGAAAAACAAGTACAAATGTTTTCAAGGTTGAACGATCCTCAACTACACTGGTTGTTTCAGTAAGACAACTTTCGTTTCCAAGATTGGTCAAATCAAAGGAGTGGAAATGTGTACTGGCTTAAATCATGACTCGGATGTGTCGAAGTGTTTTGAGGTATATCAGTACTACTGGGCTGTGAACAAACAAACCCAAAGCTTGCAATTCATGAAAATAGCAAATTAAAACTAAAATGACTACCCTGAAGACAGTTTTAAAACAGAATGTGCTTTGTCCAGGTGCATGGTAACAGATAAATACATCTTTGGTACTGTATTTTGTGACGTGACTACAGTACAAATGTCGAACATGGTGGTCTCATCCCTTATTTAAATCAGCGAGACCCTTCAACCCTGGTCCTCAGACCCCATTGTCCTGTTGGTGTTAAATCTCCCTGCTCCAGCACACCTGACTCAAATGAATGGGTCATTATACTTTTCATTTGAATGAAGTGTGTTGGGGCTGGGCACCATCTAAAACAAAAGAGGGTGACCAGGCTGACGACCACTAATCATTAAAACAATGCATACTGAAAACGAGCGCACGATTTGAAGAAAAGGATAGATCAATAAAACATCCCACCTTTGGATGGTGTGGAAGTAACCCACTGACTAGTCAATCCAAATGTAATACACATCATCATCATCATAAAGAAACACAATGGCCTTTGGTGATACGTTAGCTCTGACCCAGGGATTTATTTGTGCTTTTCCAGGACCAATACTTTGATTAATATAGCTTATTCTAGAATGATTGCACTTTATTTGTACCTACAGTAAAGAAACTACTAATGTCCCGGAAGGCCTAGATCAAGTGGCGATAACTTGCATGTAGATTGTGCTTATTGGTAAGAGATCAAACATCATTCAATTACTGTAGCCTGGAGACCCTGAGCCAAGCTGTTGGTCTGGTTGAACAGGCTGATATTAAGCAAGTAAATAATAAGTACCTGGTTTCTAACTATTTGTGTCACTCACAACTCGTATGTAGTACGCTAGGCAAAGCACAGAACTTCTATTCCTTGGCAAATTGCTTTGCTGAGTTCATGCTGTTTTTTAACAACGTATCCTTGGTGAACGAAAGAATCTGCATTTCGAAGTAAACCCTTCTAAGAAATGCATGTTAGTATTAGTATGGCAACGGTTAGTGAAATAATATAGTGTTTGAATAGTGTTTGACACGGTCATTTGATAATACTGACAAACATAATCAATGACTTGGTACCTACAAGTGTAAGACCCAAATTTAAAGTAACCAAATGAACTTTTACATACATGGTGGCAATACTTCATAAGTCCTCACATGATTAAAAAAACAAAAAAAAACTTAGTATTCCCTCTGAAACCTTTTCCTTTCGGTGTCCTGTACAGCGGGAGGAGGGGATTACAAGGTGCCACCGCCGAGGTGTGCTTGAGCTAACAACATTCAGAGCAAGCTTCCTTGTCAGTCCTTTTCAAAACTCCTTCCACTGGGTGCATCTCAATAGCCTTACGTAGCTTCCTTTTCTTTCTTCACCTGCACTGAGCACATGGACAGAGATGCGTCATTGCTAGCTCCTGATTGATATTCTCCATGCTACTTTCACCTTTCATGCCTCTTTTTTTTAAAAGATAAGTACAGATGAAGGCAGGGAAGGCAAGATATTCAGACTTTTTTTTATACTAACGGCAGCTACTTGTCAATGAGCTTGGCCAGAGTCTGTCGCAGGTCGTTCAGGTCATAGATCTTCACGTCAAGGACGTCTATGACCCGGCGAAGCTCGCCCTCCGCCTGCTCCCTCTCTTTGGCCGAGGAGGCTAGGGTCTGCTCTGCGCTGTGAACTTGCAGCTCCAGTTCTGCATTTCGCATCTCTATCTCCTAGAGCCCAGAAGATCCAGAAATGGCATTAGGGGAGCAGATCATTTAGATACATTGCTGTTCACATGTGACATTTCATTCATGGAGTCACCAGGTATAAAAAGGAAAACAGAAAAAAAACGAACAAGTGGGATCCATTATGTATGGGTTCTAAACATGATTCATTGTAACTTGTATTTCTGCCATCATGTGTTGTCTCCCCCTAAGGCGTTCCACTCCAGAACCCGGCCAAGCACCTGCACTCTGTGAACAGCCTCCTCTCGCTCTGCCTCCAACTTATGAACATCCAGTTTCTTCCTCTGTAGATTGTGAATCTCCTAAAAGAGAGAAAACTACGGGTGATAAAGTCTTCAATAATGCATTCCTATTTCTCTTCATACTCACTGGTTGAGATATTTATTTCTCAAAATAAATTATTTATACATTTATACCCCCCCCCCATCACCCACACACACACACACACGAGTATCTTAGGCACTCTGAATGCGATGTAGTTGGTTTCATTTAGTAGTTGCTATGTTATTGATTCCTAAGGGGAAATGATGCGACATCTGTAACTTAGTAAAAAGTTGACCACAAGGGCAGTGGAAACTCTTTTGAAAAGTGAGTCAGTCTGGCTGTATAAAAAAGTACACGCATGCTTTGGAGAGACAGATTTGTATTATCCATGCTATTCTGTCCTATGTAACACATGCTCGCTACAAAAGAAATAACCTGGAATAAAGCACGTTTGCCAATATTTATGTTATTATTTTCTCCATGTCTATTGGATCTAAAGGTTGAGTGACAGTTGCTCTGTGAAACCAAGATTCAATCAATCAAACTAATACACCTTTAACCAAAGCAATTTCCTTTGACCTACATTGCCGAAAGACTTCCCAGTATGCACAACATCATCTGAAGGGCATTCCATGAAGGAAGGTGAGGAGTGATTTTAAATTATGCAGAGATGTGTGAGATGTGTATGGTGATGGTGAGAGGGGGATGGGGGTTTCCCCTTCCATAAATGGTTGTGTTAAACTGCCCCTTATAAACGACGTGCTCACCTCGTCCTTCGCTTTAAGTAGGGCCTCCAGCTCCTCCAGGGACTGGGTGAGTTCGTCCCTTGTGCCTCCGTCACCGGGCCCCAGCTGTCCACTCTGCACCTCCAGCTCTGCCACCTAGAAGCACGCAAACAAAAACACCACCCACCTGAGAAGAGGGGGGGGGGGAAGAACTGCAACAATGACAACTCATTAATTCTCATTCGCCATTCGCTATGTGGCTCATCCTGAGCGGTCAGCTTTGGAAATCTTTAATGCCAAATCTTCAAAAGATCTCAATGTTCCAGACTTTATCACCATGGATACCTTTCTTTAATTGTCAGAGGGTTAAGAATGGATGTTCCTCTATTCATATCACCCGTTGTCGTCATGCTTTCAATGTAACCCAAAAAAATGGGACAAACTTCTGGTTGGCAGTGTCACTGTCACATGTTCACATTAATTAGTAACAGTTCTCCTAAACACATCATCCAAATCAGAACACTCGTGATGTTGTTTTCAACCATTACATTCTCTAATCGTATCCTTTCCTTTTCCCCGTTCAACCGGAAAAGTCCACGGGTCAAACTAAACAACATGTCATACCAACATTCGCATCGCCCAATTTGGATCTCTGTGCACGTTTTCAAATGGAATATTAGAGAGCCAGTTTGATGCCGTGCCATCCGGCCAAGCAGGGCTAAAATGCTGTAGGGGGGGGGGGAAACACACAGCCACAGGAGCCAACCCCATCTCATCACATCCATCTGAGACATCAACCCCCCCAAGGGATGTAGCTCGCGCAACCACTAGCAGAATGTTTGGACCAATCCACAGTGGACGCAGCTGTATATCTACATGTTGAAAGCGCACACACAAGGCTGGGAAACCATTTCCAGCCTCAAACATATGGGAAAGCAGCTCTTTTGAAAAAAAAAAAAAATGCTTTGTCCCATATGCAGTTGATGGGTATGACAGTTGCAGTTGATGGCAAACCAACTACAAGTAGCAATTCAAGTCAGATAGACAGATCAGACAGATGGGGTTTTGCACAGCTGAATATCAGGATGAACTGTGCTGAATAGGATGGGAAGACTATGCTGGCTCTGGGAAGGAAAGGAAACAACAGATGGGTTCACGCAATCATGTGCTCCGTCTCCCTTTCGGTCGACACCGTCTGGAGTTTCGGGTGCACGCGCAATCCCCTCGTCCTCGTACTGAGGTATCTAGGCAAGGCGGCAGAGGGGACCAGGAATGGAGCCCACTGCAGTGGTCACAGATCTCCCCGCCCCCCCCCCACCACACACACTTTAGCACTGCAAGGAAAAGTAAAGGGCATACAACGCAGCCCTGGAGAGGGAAAAGGAGTCCTCATTTAAAAAATAACACGCAGTTGCTCTAGTGATTTGTCATTGTCTTCCTAAGTGGGGCAGGAAATGAGGCGGGAGGGAGGGGGTAGGAAGGTGTCCTGTGCTAACGTCGTCCGTGCCATCCCCTAGAGGCCTGTTCTACTTCCATCCACCTGGTCAACGTTGTTTGCAGTCGGGGATAACCTCCGTTTGGACCAAGATGGATGTTCTCCCTCCAAGCTAAAACAGGACGCTTCTCTGTTGACAATTGTTCCGGTGAAGATTTGCGGTATTTCTGGCTGCCTCGCAGATAAACCTTGTTAATCTTGACCGAAGGCACATTTCCTGACTTTTTGAATTAAAGAGAGCAGTTCTGCATGAAGCCGCTTCACGGTCAGACTGTTGAGGCAAGTCAACAGTTATGCCCTCAAGATGGAATGAACATCATCAGCAACTGAAAGAAACATATCATTCTGCATGAACTCCACTCACAAGTTGAACAAAGTGTTCAAACTTATTATAATTTGACTCCTACAACCACTGAGCTACTCAAAGATGAGATTAAGAAAATCATGTTGATCCCCTATCCATAGATTTTCTGATGTATTCTGGTCCCAAGTTCTCCAAAACAGTTGTTTAAATCAAGGAATATCACTCAATGTAAAAAAAATATAAAATAAAATAAAAAAAACACGTAATAATACACATTAATCTTTTTTCTTTTTTTTAACTTATCAGTTTGAATCCCACTTCCGACACCCCAGTGTGGCAGCCAGCCTGTCTGGAGGAGGTGTCAGGTTGTTAGCACACCAGAAACGCCGTCTGGATCTCTGTCTCACCTGATCTCGGAGTCTCTCAGTCTCTTCTTGGTACTCAGCCAGCTGTTTCTTCCATTGTTCCGCACCACTGTTAGCCTCGTGTAGCGCCGCTACCAGCTTAGCATTGCTGTCTTGCAGAGCAAACAATTCAGCCTCAAGGTTGATCTCACATATGGACCTAAGGAGAAAATGTTGCAACGGTTTCTCTTTTTTTTTTAAAACGCAGCCATTGCTTAGTTTTTACGAACAGTAACATCTACTCGCAGTACAACTACATCTCCATAGCAACAGCATGTCAAACAACTAAACATAATTATCCTAGCAATAAAATAGAGAAGAAAATTGGGAGTAAGAGGGGTATTTGTATGCACGTATATTGGAATGGGGGCACAGACTGGTGTGAGAATGTTTGTGTGTTATCCTCATTAATTACCATTATGTTAACCAATGTTCATGTGACTCACAGCCGTACACTGTCAGTAGCCAACTGTTTGTGGGTTCAAACTCCCACGCATACTGGCTCCACAACCAAAGAAAAACTAAGGCCTTGGGACATGGCTTGAGATGGCTAGTACACTTGCACTACACTTGCAACCCATACAATATGCAGACCTTTGGCTTGCAGAATGAGTTGAAATATCGATTCTGTTATGTTTGTATTATGTCATATTTTGCGGGGTGCTTTAAAAAAATTTTTTATTTTATTTTACAACAGCGTATTTTCTTTGCTGCCACATTTATTATGAACGCGTGAACTGGTAAGATTAGCACGTAGGCAACTCCTGTCAAACACATCGTTAGTCAGAGCCTTGTTCGGCTGAGGGGACATGTCGCTGTCTGCATGGATGTGTCTCTCCGCGTTTGTGTGAGTCGACTTGGCAGCGGGCGTCCGCAGAGTTAACACATTCCGCACCTTCTTGCAAGTCTCTATTGGAGAACGGCTGCAAAAAAAAACAAACAGCCTCAAACATGCAGGTTCAATTGTGGAGCACCTAAGTATGCGTGACTGGTGTAGGGGCTTGCTCTTATAGAACTAATCTGCTTCTTCTCCCGCTATGCACTTTGTCATCTAATGTGGCGCTGTGTTCAATTAGGTGAGACGGTTTCTGTCCCATCAGCCCAGAGTAGGAAAACTAAAGTGATCTCTATGTGAGCGTGATGTTCCATTCACTTAGGCGTCTCTATATCTGATTCTCATGTTAAAAGACGGTCCATAATTTGACTTTGCGCACACGTTTAAGCTTTCGCTCTCTCTGTCAAGCCAGTGAGTTTCTCCTTGTGCAGCATGTTGCAACGAGCACTGGCCTAGAAATTATAGGATGGGAAACAAAGTACTTATTCAGACTGCCATGCAACACAACTCTACGGCTCCTGTGACTAGGCAACCTAAATGTCACATACTGTCATTTGGACCTGCGACTGTTGTTAAACAGAACAATATTAAGAAGAGACTAATGATGTGTGATGTCCGCTAGGTTTTTGGGAGACTTAAGCGGGAGACAGTTCCCTCCCATCCATAGTTATTATTTACGAAATATGAAAGTGGCTACAAATGTATATATAACATGGTGCTATTTCATTCATCATTAAGTATCGGTTGTCAATGCGCATACTGGCGTCCATTCCTCAATTACTCAATAGCAGATCAACTCACTTTCTGAGGGGTCCAGATTTCAGCCCAATCAACTGAATGAGCACACCTGCGTTTACCCATCCCCTCCCCCACCCCCATCCCTACCCTTCCGACAGCATCTTCTTGATGTGCTCCTTCTCCAACGTCACCTCCACGTCGGCGCTCTTGCTGCGCATCAGCTCTCCCGGCCCGTTCACCGTGAGCAGCGGCGGGGAGTGGCGCTCCTCGGAGAGAGCCTGGAGGACCACATAGAGACGTCAACACCGCAGCTGGGGAGCAGCACATTCCGCCTGTTTCACCTCGCCGGTTCGACCGATCGACTGGTTCCTAAGTCTTCCTGCGGGCCTGGATCCTGAGTGTGGTTGCGGATCACCGGGGGTTTGTTTCTTATGGGGTTGGGATGCTACGCTTCTAAAACTTGCACCGGATGAAATGGAAACCATGAATATTGAACTGAGATGTTGGCAGGGTGTCTTGGCTTCATATCATGCGTTGTGTTTTGCAAAAGGAGAGAGACACTGACTGTTCCATTTGTCTTCCCCAGTCCCCAGACAGCCTGCGAATTGCACAACGGATTCAATATTCAAATGGATATTTAGCAAGTACGAAAATGGCGTGACAGAAAACTCTCAAATCGCTGTTTCTTGTAAAATAGATCTCTTGCTCCAGTGTTACACGGGAACATTTTCGGAACTGATGTTTTATAGATTCATCTGACAACGACTCGTTTTTAAGCCTACTCGTTTACTCCAAATGCTGACAGGCGTTAGCATCAGCCAGACTTCTCATCAAAACAAATAAGATAACCTGGGACGGAACTCCATGAGCCCAAAGCTATCAAGCCCCTCCTCAGTGTCCATATCCGTTGCTCAGGTTCAAAGTTGAGCTTCTAAGGATGTGTGGGGGAGCAGCTGGCAAATATGACTTTGGTGGTGCATGGAGAGGCATATGGCATGTTCACTTTAGGGTGATTTCAATTCAAAAGGCACGCTGGCTAAGTTACAGACCCTACTCATCATTTGCTCACCAGCGTGTCATGGTAAACTGGTTATTCGAATGCCACATGTGGTCCGACTGAAGCACAGTTGGCCTTTTGCAGGTTTGCCAGTTTAATCTTTCGCAGGTTTCATTGTATGTTACAAAAGGGGTTCGACGTGACACTATTAAGCATGTGCACGTTTGATGTATCCTTTGTTCTACTGTATCTAACAGGCTTTTTTTCCCCAAGCCTCTTTTTCAGCACTGGCCCAATTCAGCAAGATCGCCACAACCTTATTGCTGAACAGCAGCTTGGCATCTTTACATGTGAACATTGAGTCCAAGGAGAAATTTCCCTTCAGTTCCTGCTTTCTGCAAACCCATCACAGCTATATCATAAACAGACTGGAGAACAGTCACCCCCTCTCCCCCTCCCCCTCCTTCACCCTCTTCCTGATCCTCTGTGGCCAGATAGCAAACCAAACTTGAGCCTGACAAACTCAAAGTGCATGGCTGATCCATTATACCGCTGCACTCAAAAAAGCTTCCATTATTAATTCCCTTCTCCGACATGGCTCCGTGTACTCGCCCTCCTCCTCCCCCACCATCAGGAGTTTTCACTGATTGGCCCCGGTGCTCTCCATCAAACCTTATAGCCAATATTGGGGGGGGGGGGTGGGGGGGGAATAAAAATACAATAGAAAAAAATACAATAGAACCATATGACATTATGACATTATTCCAAAGAGGAGGTAACCCCAAAGGGGAAGGAACTAGAGAATCAAAGACTCTACACCACAGTCCAAGTACAAGCAAGGGAACAGAGATCCCAGTTTAATTATTCATAGTCTGGTTCATGTTTAAGCAATATGTGGTGGAATTACACATTTGCCACTCAGTTCTATTAATGTATTCCAATTGGAGAGAATGTAAATATAAGGGTGATCTCTCAGCAAAATAGCAATATGTAGGTTCTTTGATATCTTACTCAATTGCAATGGGTTTCTTTTTATAGTACAGATTGTTTCTATGTGTACTACAATACTCATCTGGCCTTAATATAGCCCTGCTCTGTTCATAATGAGTTATCTGATGTATGTGAGGTTATAAGGGGACAGGTGCAGCTGTACTGTCTGTGAAATAAACAAAATCCTCTCAGTCTACCGTACTGTAATGCATTGTTGATTACAATCGGATCTCCCCTGTCCCATCAATAATTCACATTAGAGACCATCTGGGAGAGTTAAGGAGGGCTCTTTTGGAGCACAGGATGTGACGCGCTTGTTGCGTCATGGGCGGCGTTACAAACACTCACCTGAGAAAGCTGGGAGGGGAGCTATCCCACGATGCATCAGGAGCAGGGGGAATTCATGGTGGAGGAAGAGAGTGAAACACGTTAACACAGAGTTCATAAAATGCCTCCATCAGCACATTTCAGTCGGGGGGTTTACTTTCTTATTACGCATACTAAGAAACAACGAGAAATGACGTGCGATGAGGGATCACACGTTGCTACGGTCAACGGTTGCAGATGAGACTCTTTACGTTCCAATTTCAAGGCCGTTATGAAATATTGAAGCGTTCTCTACATATATCCGGAGAGCTTTCAAACATACATCTCCTCGCCACGGAACATCGAGGCTTTTACTTATTAATACGAGACTTTGTCCAACCAGTTTCTGTTGCTTTTCCCCCTTCGTACGTCCCAGGCCTGAATCAAAGCCCAAACAGGCGTTAGAAATTGACGAGGCCCCAAATGTAGGTCCCCGTTTGATGCACCGTCATGTGCTCTTCGCCCTGTCACCTTTTTATTCGGCATCTTATGAAACGTAGGCCGGAGGACTTCACGTATGGCGCTGGATCACAGAGAAGCATGGATCCTATCCCATGTGCCTTTGATCGGACAATTATGAACATAAATATGGTGAATGTGTCAAACGGGGCTGAAATAAAAGTGCCACGTGACGCTTATCGCCTCTTTACTTCAACAGGGGTCTCAGATTCCAAAGCTCAAGGGTAGAAAAAAGCCCCCAGCTCCGACAGGCATTAAATTGATTTATCGATTAATACTCAGCCTCTATAGACATCAGCAAGGGACATTCTTATTCATGCTTGCAGTTTAGCCTGTGGTAAGTCCATGCATATTGCAGCTTGGTGTGCTAACAAACAGCCAGGGTTTCATCCTAATCAAGCAAATAGTTTGATGTTTACTCTTACAATCCCCCCCAAAACCTCTAAACAAATCAATGAGCACATAGTTTTGATTGCTACAAAAAAAACAACAACAACAGCCAGCCTGCTGGCTGCTTCTAACTGTTCAGCCTTCCCCTGGTGTTCTGATTGTGTGTGTGGGTGTGTGCGTGCGCGCTGGTGCGGGTGTGTGTGTGTGTGGTGCATGAGTGCGGGTGTGTGTGTGTGGTGGGGGTGGGGACATCAATCAACTGTACAAAGAAATACACTGCAGACAGTTTCCTAGGTGACCTGCAGCTGTGTGATCTGTGGCCACAGGAGACAAAGACTGGTTTCCACCTGATTCCAAACACAAGAAGCTCGAATCATGTGACTGGCGAAGCGTAACGCACTGGACAGACCTCACAGAACTCGCTGCGAACGCATCGACATCTGCATCCGCGTATCCACAGCTATACTGTCCGCTTCTCCGACATAACAAGCACTGCGTTTAACCCTTGTGCTGGCTTTTGTACCACAGCAGTGGGTCACAGTGACCTGAAGGCAGCACCAGCTTTAGACTCAGTGCTTGTTATGTCAGAAAACTGGACAGAATAGCTATTGTATAACTGGACAATGAAGAGGCAGTGCAATACAACAGTACAATGGAGAATTTCTTCTCCTGGAAAAAGCTCTACTCCAGGAAATGAAAATTCTGCCTTTCGTTTAGTCAATATTCATCTTCCTCTATTCCTTGTTATTGGGATTTGCAGCACAAGTAGGTCTCTCACAATTCATTCATGTTGCTGCAACAACTAAATTGGTCTGGCACTTATTAAACAATGGATTCCAATTACTTTGCAACAATACGGCATCAAACTGGAACGGATTAGAGTTTGATTCAGGTCATCTCTCATGACAATGAATTGCACAACAATCATCCTCAGAATGCAATTAGTTTGCATTTACATTGTTCTCTTTTTTTAATTGGCTCATAAGCCGATCACTCGCTCGTTACTGTTAGAATGACAAAGAATGATATTCCTGCGGATCAACAAAAACAGCGACAAAAATGGCTTTCAAATTGTACAACCATTCAGAACTTTCCCTGACGCACAATTTCGGTCCCTCCTTCAACTGACATTTAAATGTTATCATTTCGATCAAGAAAATCCCCCACATTGATGGAACAAAGGCTGCTATTGTCAGTTCAGTAACGGCCTAGATTCCTTTTTTTATTTTTTTAATAAACACCCCGCTTTAGAGATGATCCACCCAACCACTCGGCCCAAACCCTCCCTCCCTTCCTCCCTCTCTCCCTCTCAATCCCAGGCGGTGGAAATATCACAGTCCCTCAGTTTACCTTGCAATGAACATTATTTACGCTCCAAGTCCCAATTTTCATGCCTGAAATCCCTAATAGAATGAACCAAATGTGACCATTATAGGATGCCCAGAAAGAGAGTCCACCTAATCCCTACTGTATGTCTTAGGCATCTTCAAATGTGTTGTGTTTGTCTGTGTAGCCCCACGTTAAGTGCTGCTAAAGCCTCGTGCTCTTTACTGCTTAGTGTGACCGGAAAAACAAAAACAGCTGAAGTTCTGCCTCTCACCTGAGGGGCGGCGATGTTCAGAGCTGGGTTGGCCAGTTCAAACTTCTCCTGGGATTTCTCCCGGGCCAATCGAGCCGCCTCCCTCACTTCCTTGAATTGGTCGGAAAACTGAACGACAAACAGATGAGCTGATATTTATAGACATATTCACTGGTACATTCACAATCTTAGACTGATGCTGTGTGTAACATTTTACACCGATTTTCGGGAAAGAAGCTGTTTGCTGACGTTGTCTCCATGGCGACTGCCTTACCTGCTGAAGCTGCTGTTCTGTGGCAAAGCCCAGCCCATACACGGTGTTGGCCCGGCTGTCTGCCCACTGGCCAAACTTCTGTGACGTCTTGGTGAAGGTCATGTTGGGGGTCACCGTGCTGTTAATGATAGCCTGACATGAAAGAAAATGGGAGGAATAAATGACTGGAGATCCCATTCATGCAGATGGGATACAACAGCTCAGGTAGACAACATTTTCATGTAATAGCTGTAATGAGATGTTCATCAAAGGATTCATTTCGTTCCTCTGCAGGATGAACGCCAACAGAAGAATATCTCCTTTTCAACAGAAATACTCTAAATGACCTTTTTTTGTAGAACAAGAATCAGACAGAACTATGACTGTCTCTCTTTGGGATGCTCATTAGCCAAACAGCTGGAGAGCTTGTCTGCAATGAAAGCAGGTGCCCCTTTCACATCAAAGAGAGCAACTTATAGTACTACCTCCCTCCAACCTGACACAGGTCTCCACTAATGGTGCAGGGCCCATTGAGGCCGAGCTGTCGAGTAGGCCTGGGTGAAATGTGAGGGGGGGATGACGAAGGGCACAGCATGAGGGAGAGAGAGAAAAAATGGAGAGAGAGAGTGAGAGAGAGAGACCGAGAAAGAGTGGAGAGATGGAGAAAGAGAGAGAGAGAAATTGGAGAGAGAGACTGAGAGAAAGTGGAGAGAGAGCGTGGAGAGAGAGGAGAGAGAGAGAGCGTGAGAGAGAGTAAGTAGAGAGAGAGAGCGTGGAGAGAGAGAGAGAGAGAGTAAGTGGAGAGAGAGACAGTGGAGAAAAAGTGAGAGAAAGTGGAAAGAGAGAGTGGAGTGAGAGAGAGAGGCAGTGTAGGATGCAGAGAGGCAGTGTGGGATGCAGAGAGACAGTGTGGGATGCAGAGAGACAGTGTGGGATGCAGAGAGACAGTGTGGGATGCAGAGAGACAGTGTGGGATGCAGAGAGGCAGTGTGGGATGCAGAGAGACAGCGTTTCCTTCACCTTGGTGCCTCCGACACTGATGATGCGGTACACACTGCGGTTGGCATCGAAAAAGAAGGAGACGGTGACGGCGTGCTTGCTGGCGGGGAGCCAGTTGCGTTTGGTGGCCGGGTCAATCTGGAACACGTGCGCGCGGGCGCTGAAGATGGGCTGTTCCCTTCAGGGCAAACAAACAAACAAACAAACAAACAAAGGGATAGGAATCAGTGAAACCGTTTCTGGGGTGGCCTTGTTTCAGGCAAAAGCAACAAGGTGAAATGAAGGACATTTACAGCGTGTAGGGATTTGATGCATCAATCTGTCGTCGATCAACTCAACCTGTCGGTCAGTCGGTTTGCTA
Organism: Plecoglossus altivelis; assembly: GCA_036571765.1. Taxonomy (NCBI): domain Eukaryota; kingdom Metazoa; phylum Chordata; class Actinopteri; order Osmeriformes; family Plecoglossidae; genus Plecoglossus; species Plecoglossus altivelis. The sequence continues at coordinate 8,762,024 of BROE01000028.1, forward strand.
TGACAAAGAATCATCTACTCTACTGTAAGTGTGATTACCATATAATGGTTGGTAGTCATCTGCAAATTCCTACTTTAAATTCAGATAGCCCCTTCGATAAATGAATTAATAAACGGCATAAACGGCTTCTGCGTGTCGTTGTTTTGAAAAGCTGGAGGACGTTCTCATGGAATGGGGCCAAGCCATCTGTGTAATGAACCCATCAACGGACGGGAGTTAGAGACTTCCTAAAGCAACGGTCTCTTCAATTGCGTGGAGCTTCTTTTTTCTTTTTTTGAGGAAGAGAGTCAGATCCGTCAATTAAAACGAGATGCTGACGGCGATTCATCTGCATGAAGTGAACACAACGTTACCCCGCTAATAGAATTTACCCAACGCTAACAAATCCGGTGTGCTCCCCCCCCCCCCCACCACCCCCCACCCCATCCCTCCGCTATCCAATTGGATATATATTGATATTAATGAGCCAGAAGGCCTCCGTGTGCTTTGAGAGAATGGAAATAACAAGGGGAATATGCTGCATGGCAAAGTGATACACGCTAAGGATTCGCCATCTATTTTACATAGCAGTGTTCCGGTTGCTCCTTATTTTCTCACCGGGTCCAGTGGGAATCCTCGACAGTTTAAAGCATCGTAAACGTGGGCCTACAGCCTTCATGCACAGGTGATTGCTCAATAATAACCACTACACGCATGATTGACTTAATGTAACGTTACACCAATCTTTAAAAGGTGATCGTCCTAAAAAGATGGGACAGAGGTTGTGTTGCATTCGTGGGTTTGTTTTTGAACCATCTTAGAAAACAGCATAGAAAGTATATGATCTGAAGGCCAGCGTCTGTCATCGTGAAATATCACAATCCTTTCTGACAGAAAGCTCTCTGGAATCACTGGACGCCAGGCGTCAAAGTCAACACAACTAAGTCGTCAAATCTAAGACAAGATGGTTGGAAACGCCAATGCGCCCGGGTGTCAGAACAACGTTGCTTCATTTCAAAAATGATTCTCCTAACGTGATTGGACGTCTCTGTTGAGAGGAAAATGGCAGCGGCCCTTTTTGGTCTTCTCAGAAGCTTATCGGTCAGGTTACATCATGTTGATACGCGCATAGATTAGCATAGATTAAATTCTTAGCGAGAGAGGCAGGAACTAAAAAGCATCCGTGGGTATCCTGTAACAGGAACAGATCGAGGGGTCTACAGGGGCCGGAGAGGAACTCAGCTGTAAAGAGGCCACAGCTCGCGCTGTTGCACTTGTGATGCCTCTTGACTGTGCCTTGAGTGAACTGTGTGTGTGTGTCCAGCAGGAGGGGGGGAGGCGATGTGGTGAGAGCTCACAGTATTATTCGGTGCCAACTGAATGGAGAGGACAAGGATAGGGAGGAAGACAAGTGGAGGAAGAAAGGGGGGGAGAGAGGGTGGGGGTGAGGTGGGGCTTCACCAGCAAGGGGCCTTGCCTAATCGGCTGGCCTTCTCTACTACAACTCTAACGTCACATCAAAGACCCCTGGGGGCGAGGGGCCTAGCTAATACGCCACAATGAAGCATTCACTCGCTGGCCTCCAACATTCCCCTAACGTTCAGCCAGCCTTTGAACAGCTACTGCAAACTGCGATGGCTTTATCGGGTTGCGCTGCAAGCACGGATGCAAGGTCACACTTTTCCACAAGGTCTAAATGCAAGGGGCCATCCAGATAGATTATCACAGTTCTTTTCCAGCCCGGTCAAATTCTCTCCTAGGGACACCCCCCCCCCCCCCCCCCCCCCCCACCACCACCACCCCCCATCCCATCTCCCTGCTCACCCCCACCACATCTACAAAGCTCATTAGCCAACCATGCATGAACTGAATGATAATTGCGCAATTGTGTGCGGTGCAGAGGTTTGTTTTATATTGGTACCACATGTGCCCTATATACACGCACACAATGCACATCTCACTAGTCCTAATATATTCTAGGAGAGCATGCATTTGCACTAACAAGATAGACCATCGCTACTAACTAATAAGGGAATAAAAAAAGCTCTGAGTGTGAAGCACCTCGTCTCAGCTCCTGCCCTCTGCCAACTCCACGTTTCCACCAATCAGACGGGAGAGGCTACAGTCTGCATCTGTAGAGGACGACCTCATCACCCAAACAAGCATGCTGGGTAACTGATCACCTCCAAGAGGAGGAGGGGGAAGGAACAGTTATTTCAATACATCTACACTACAAGCTGCTGGTCTAAGTGAGTCGAAGCTGGGATGTAAGGCCCAGGAGACTGTGTTGACTGCATGGCCAGCGAGGTGAGCAGGACAGCTGGCAGAGGACCACTGGATGGAGACAGCAGGGAAACGCTGCTCCGCTGGCGGAGGGCCCAGATCCACTATTCCACTTATCTATATTTCATTACCTCATCCTTTCCCTATGCAGGCTGATAGCCCATAGATTCAAATACATGTTTCACAGAACTTCAATGAAGACGAGGAGCTGTTTCCTGTATGTACAGATGTCAAGTTGCACGTAGGAATCTTTGAAAAGGTCTATCTGAAGTTCGGGATTAGATCTGGTTTTGGGGGAAAAGTTCAGAGTTAGAAGCGTTCATTCATAGGTCAGTAATAATATTCCAATCAAAAGCATCGAAATTGCCATTTCAATCATTCTCAACAGCACGGCGTACACAACCACAAAGTGGAGTACGTCATTAATAACGCATTCAAGCGTGATTATCCACGATCCTCTTTAAGAACCGATCGGCTCAACTCTCAATCTCAGTGGATTGAGACTGAGAAAAGGAGACGGACTGGCAGACTGCTCGTTTTCTGCCCCGTTTTGAGTTGAGCCGCACGGCCCCACGCTCCCGCTGCGACCCCTGGGTGGGCTGGGGTGGCCGCCGCCACTTGTGTCATAGCTTCCTAATCCCTCTCACTTGTGTCATGCTTAAGCTCTCCCTGTAATTCATCTCCCAAATCCACTGATCTGTAAAATGGCCCTCGACGCGGATCAGCTGCCCCTTCCAACCAGCCTGAAGATACCCAGGACATGTTTTGTAGTCCAGCAAAGCTTCAAACTGCCAATTTGAGCTCCACGGCCATAAATAGCACAGATAAATACATGCTGAGACAGCCATCTCTGCTGGAATAGCACTGGCTGCTAAGTGGAGTGCTTCCATGCTATACCTAAGATAGGAAACCAGTCAAGATATCTGGTAAATAAATAAATGCGGTTCGAAATGTGTTTTCCGTTATCCGAAAGACAATCTGAAAACTGCACGCACATCGTCTTAAGGCAAGTGTCCCTGATATACTGAGTGTACTAACTGTTCTATAAATACCAAACACACTCCCAAAATTGTAACGTTGTCCTCTTATCTAAACCGTAATCCAAAAATCTGAAAATGCACCACTGTGGCCCAGATTGCAAGCACTGCATTACTACTGATGATGTTTTAAGGCGTCTATTGTAGTGGCACTCCTACAAATTGTAGGGGCCATTTGGAGCAATTTTGGATTATGGCTTATAGGTCCCCTGGAAAATGGCCAATTGCTACATTTCGAGATCGCTGTGTTCACAATGCCAAGCAGGTCTTCCACATGCGATTGTGCAGCGGTCCTCTTTGAATTGGGTTTGGGTGTGCCACTTCAACCAAGAACGGGTACAAGAGCTTTATTTCCTGAAATTCTCTTTCAAGGGTTTAATTCCTCTGACCCCGCCCCCGCCCCCCCCAGAGACTTGACAGTGCCTCGATCCACATTCCTGCACCAGTGCAAGTGTCCACCTCAGTTCAGCAACATGACACTGCACAAGTCAATACCAAAATAGCATTGGAGAAATGCTAAATCACAGATACTCAACAGCAAGTCTATAATTTCAGCACCCAGGTCGAAATGTTGGGACAAGTAATTAATTGCCACATTTTGCATTTAATTAAAAGAGAACCATGTAGAAGCGTCTTGATGAAGCAGACAGACAGTCACAGGGGACCTGACTATCGCACTAATTACATGAGGATTTCAGCTGTGCTCACATGCTTCATCAAAAGGTCTTTTGATTGAATACTTGCTCAAACACGCCAACTACACAGGACTCTTAACTTAATTAAAGGTCAGCGCTTATGCATGCGCCTTGCAAATGAATTGCTCTGATAAAAGTCATGAAGATGACTTGGAGAGAGAGAGGGGGGGGGGGGGGGGGGGGGGGGGGGGGTCTGTCACGCCAGAGCAGAATAAACACCACAACAGCAGTTAGAAAATGTGTGCTAAAAGCCTTCCTTACTTGTAAGCTGTGGCCTTAAAAAGCTAACAAACAGCTTAACACAGTCAATGGAAGACAATTCCAGTCAGTCAATTGGGACATTAAATTGACAACAAATTAAACCATACTTTGATTAAAATCATGACTATTTATAGTAAATGGATGAGTGACAAAGGTAGGCTCACAAATGGGATGATTAAGATAATGGCTAAATTAAGGGCAGGAGATAGATTTGGGTGGATGACAAAACACCTTGGCTGGATGAGATCGTGAATGATCAAGCACAACATCAAACGTGTCTATAATACCTTTCTTTGTGTAGTGGATACATTATTAGTGCTCACGGAAGGATCCTCTTCTGCGATCGAAAAAGGGAAAAAGGGAAAAGCGACACAGTGAAAAGGTGTTTAACAAGTGGGACTTTATCAAGGACTGTGTGAACTTGCTTTCAGGACCATTTTAACTTAATCGCAACCTTATGATGTTTCCTTATTCAAAATGATGCTTTCCGTGGCACACCCTTGGGATTCATCCCAATGTTTTGATTCTAAATAGTTACCGATGTATTCTAGTCGAGGATGTATTTAAGAAACGTATTATTGTCTGTAGCGCTGCTCTTCCTGGTACTTGCATTAATAATTCAATGAAGCAACACCAATCTACCTTAACTAATGATGGTATCGTCAATAGCCTTTAGCAAAGCTTGACCTGTTTTTATTAAATATGCATTCTGGAAGGATGTTAACCGTTTTATAATTGTACATGTACACAAACAGCCCGAAGTGATGTCAGTACATCGGTGTCCAAACAGAATCAATGATAAGTATTGCCGTGAATCATCATGTCTTAACTGTCTACGTGTAGATAGGAAAAAGTGTGAAAGCATTAACAGTTGACGCATCATTATTGTGTGCGTGTGCGTGTAACACTAAGTCAAATAGTAACACTCCACAGTTGACTGATTATATGACTAAATCAACTCCATCTGTATCAAGGATGTCATTGAAATGAGGTCAAGTTGTCATGGCAGTAAAATAGTAGGACCAAATGCACTGATAACCTACTAATCTGAATATTGTCAGTTAATGTGGATGGATAACTACACTCTGCAATTTACAGACAGTGATAAAACGTTTAAGTCCTCTTAGCAAACACGTAGCCTGTAGTGTGTAGTTAATAGATTAACAGACCTAACCGTGAAACCTGTACGGCATAGGCCTGCTGGAATAGTTGGAGAGTCCGTATCAAATAGGTACGCTACATTTTACAGTTACGCACCTCCTTGAACTCATGCAAAACTTCACTTTTTGTCTTCCAATAGAAATTCAGACGACATAAGCATACGTTTCCCTACATAATCACGCAGCGATTAAACCTAACATGTGATGATTCACATACTGTACTCACCCCATGCTAAAGACAAAACGTTGTGTCTCTGTAAAATCCCAGTCTTATATTTTACGTAGGCTACACCGGGTCTTTTCTCTTTAGTCTCCGAGTGGATATGTGGGCTACAAATCGTCAGCAAGTTTTCGCTGCGTTACATATCTAACACCGGAGCGAATCCACGTCAATTTCTTTAGTTTGCTGCCGTAGTGTTTTCTCAAGTGTTGTAGTTTTGTCCTTTGAAGTCAGCTGCACAATTACAGCTTTCCTTTGTCCGTATCTCCGGCGAATCACGTTTTCCGAGTACTTCTCTAACCTAGAAATTAAACTTCTCCCTGAGAAAAATAATTTTAAGTGCGAATTTATTGCAACCACTGAATACGGTCCTCTCACGACAGTGAAATACGTCCGTAATCTTCACTTTGTTGCCCCTCGTTCCTGTGCCGATGTTCATAATACAAGTATCCCATTCAAGAAGCCGTAGCTGTTCGATTTCAATTTGAGATCTTCTTCGACACCACCTGGTGGTTACTATTCCACGTATCCAATTACGTTGCACTTAGCCATTAGACGTGTGAAATGTTATTTTACAGTCATCTGCCAGCGGACGTGAAAGCATTTCAGCCACATGTAATTAAGTTAGACTGTGTCTGGTAGACAAATGAAATTAGAACATCTGATGTAAAATGATTGATTTTCAGGATCCGTTGCACAAGTGGCTGGTAGGGTCGGCTTGGAAGTTGAAACATAGAGAGGGTCTGTCAAGATAATAGTAGCCTTGATAAACGCGTTCATTTCCAGGTAAAAACAAATGACACGCAAAATGTGATATTTTCTTATTTTGTTTCCCCTCCAAAATACTTACAATAGCACACTAGTGCTAAAGGTATTTACAGCATTGCTCGAAATTATGCATCGAAATTTTTTTGCCGTTAAGAATTCTCATAACATTTTTCTATCTATATATAATTCAAATCAATACCTTAATCCATTTAAATACAACATCATGTGGGATGTTGTCCGTTCGTTTCAGTTGCGTGCACTAATCATGTTGTGCACTGGCCTATTTCAGACCCTTTATCTTAGTCCCTGACTGTGCAGTCTACAAATCCGTAGGGACTGTTCTGTGTATAAACATGTACGCGACCCCATCCGCATATACGCCTGAAATGAAATAACGTGTTTTTAAACGGGCCAAGGCAATTTTAAAAGTTGTTTAATTAAACACATAGTTCTGATCACTTACCATAATGATAGTATGTGACGTAAATTACGTAAATTCGGCCTATATTTGGGACTTCCTCATGGGAGACATAGCTGTTGTTTTTAAAGAGAGATCTCCACTCCAGCATCTCTGACCTGACCTCAATGAGGAATAGGAGGTCATCGGCTGATATGGTCTCATGTGACGCCTACAGTGGAAAATCACAGAGATGGGGATGGTAATGATCAATACATTACTATTCGAATTTATTTGCTTTTATTCACGCCTTTATTCCCATTTTTCAGTTATTACCAAGATGTATTCACTGTACAAGCGTGTTAGATCACTTACACCAGACTTCTATGTTTGCCCATACTCATTCAATAGTGATTTACCGGGAGGAACATCCAGAACTACTTTTTAATGAGGAAGGTTTAAAACCAGTTTTTTCCGTTATCATTTCATTTTGAGTAGTATTAAAAATCGTATTACTGAGTACCCATTCGCCTACTTACAGCACCAACTGATGAGTGCGTGTTAGAGCTCAAAGTGCTGCAAATGGGACGGTTGTCTGACGTCATCAACACGCGCCATTTGAGAGTCGACACGAGGATGTGAATCGCACTGATCATTGTGATTATTTCGATCTAAACTAATTACGTGGTTATGTTAATTTGTCGGTAACGTAATACTTCGCAAAAATGTCGGGGTTTTCCTCTCTGGGGCTGTCAAATTGGTTGGTACAACAATGTACACAATTGGGGATCAATAAACCAACTCCTGTCCAGGAGAACTGTGTGCCACCAATTTTGGAAGGTAAATCAATCATTACTACATTAGACAGCCTCTTGAAAATGCGTTCAGATGATTATTCTGTAGATAACGTCCATCTTTGTGGATCTTCGTGGTTTTCTTCTAGGTCGGGATGTGATGGGCTGTGCAAAAACCGGCAGTGGAAAGACTGCTGCATTTGTTTTGCCAGTGCTCCAGAAGTTATCTGAGGATCCTTATGGTATATTCTGTCTCGTGTTGACGCCAACCAGGTTAGTGAGTCGCTGGTTTGTTATATTAGTAGTATTATTAGGCAAACAAGACTAGCGTTATGTATTTCATGATTAAAAGAATATCCGGGTAGGAACTTTTTCTTGTTGCTTTTGCAGAGAGTTGGCATATCAGATTGCTGAGCAGTTCCGAGTCTTTGGCAAACCTCTGGGCTTGAGAGATTGCATTATTGTTGGTGGAATGGGTAATGTCTTGCGATTTATGAAAAGTGGATACCTCACTAGCGACCTTGAATCTTGACTGTTAAACCCCTGTTTAGAACGTCTGTCATTTTACCAACAGATATGATCACGCAGGCCTTGGAGTTATCAAATAAGCCACACATCGTTGTAGCCACACCGGGACGACTGGCAGATCACATACGGAGCTCCAACACCTTTAGCGTCAATAAGATCCAGTTTCTGGTAAGTCTGAGATGCATTAACAATCCATGCTTTATTGATTTGGCTGAGGTGTACAGACAAACTGAAGTGTACAAACAGTTCTATGAACAATTAAGACATTACTCTCACAAACATGATCGTATTGTGTAAATACATCACTCAATTGTTTCAATAATGTAGTAAAACCATAGACAAGAAAAAGAAAACTGCTGTTACAGTTAGCGTAATAGTAAAAAAAGAATGCATTTTATGTATCAGCGCCTTACAAAACACCCCATGACTTCACACGTGTGGTGCTCCCCAACTGGTCCTGACAGTGTTTCCTCGTGACAGATCATGGATGAAGCGGATCGCCTGCTGGAGCAGGGCTGCACAGACTTTACTAAGGACCTGGAGGTGATCCTGGGGGCCGTGCCCGCCAAACGGCAGACTCTCCTCTTCAGTGCCACCCTCACAGACACTCTGCAGGAGCTGAAAGGCATCGCCATGAACGAGCCCTTCTTCTGGGAAAGCAAATCAGAGTTAGTATATTATTGAACCAATCTCTTCTGATAACAAGTAGAAAACATCTATGTTCCCAGCGAATTGATTCGAATAAGTGAACCTTTCGTTCAAGGGATCGTCACACAACCACACTCGTGTAGTGTTTGTGAATAAAAAAAGGGATGACGCTAGTTTGTCTTTTAGAACACGTACAGTGGAAGAGTTGGATCAGAGATACATTCTTACCCCGGAGAAGGTGAAAGATGCCTATCTGGTACACCTGATTCAGAAGTTCCAAGATGAACACGATGACTGGTCCATCATGATCTTCACCAACACCTGCAAGTATGAAGATCTTGGGCCACTCACTGTTTTAGTCTGTGCTATAAGGGCAAACATGCGGAGAAATGTTCAGGAAACAGCTGTTTGTTCAAATGAAAGATTTGTTATGTTGTTTGTCTGTAGGACTTGTCAAATACTCACAATGATGCTCCGCGAATTCAACTTCCCCACCATTTCCTTACATTCTATGATGAAGCAGGTAAATGACATACTTAGAAAAATACCAGCTCCATTGATAAGTCCCTATCTTAAAAAAAAGTTCAAATCGTGCAGTATATTTGGCTAAGAAAGTCCCAAATGCTTACCATAAACCTACTGCATATTTCTATACTGGTGGATAAACATTGTACTTATTCTTTTCCAAGAAACAACGTTTTGCCAACCTGGCAAAGTTCAAGTCCAGCGTCTACAAAATTCTCATTGCAACGGATGTGGCAGCCAGGTAAGACTGCATGAATATGTTTGAAACCCGAACAACCGTTACACATTCAGACTTAACTAAATGATTCTTATTTCTTTGCCCCCGTTTGAAAAACGACTAGAGGTCTGGATATTCCAACAGTCCAGGTTGTCATCAACCACAACACTCCTGGTCTGCCTAAAATCTACATCCACAGAGTGGGGAGAACAGCCAGAGCAGGTAGCTCAGCGGGTTAATGCATTTTTACCTGTCGACTACCCATGTGAGAAAATATACATAACAACTTCCTGTTTCCTCCGCAGGAAGGAATGGTGTCTCAATCACTCTGGTGACTCAGTACGACATCCACCTGGTCCAATCCATCGAGGAGCAGATTCGTAAGGCTCTTTCCATCCATTTATAGACTAATATGGAGAACGTTTGATCACAGTTCAGAGGATATTTCTATAGTAACCACAGCCGTCAACAGCCAAGTCGTGAACCTTGAAATGAAGCTTTCCGTCGTAGCTGTTTCATCGATCATCTAAGCGTTCTAATTTAGTGGTTCCCAAGCCAACACGCCTGCTTCAAATACATGCTCGTTCCCAGGCTTATCCAGAGTAAGATAACTTTGAATCAGTTGTGTTAGAGCAGGGAAACATCTCAAACACGCAGAGCAGGGGTCCATGAGGACCAGTGTTGAGTACCAATGTTCTAATTGCTTTGAAAGGTTAGTGCATGGGGGTGTCCAATCCTGGCCCTTCAGGGCCTCTGTCCTCAATGATTCTAATGAATGGTCCTTATCAGGCTTCCACAGAGAGAATCAGGTATGCTGGAGCAGGGACACATCCAAACCTGTCAGGACAGTGGCCCTCGAGGACCAGGATTGGACAACCCTGGATTAGTATTTGTAACAGTCATTTTAAGAAGTATAACGCAAAGCATGTTTAGCAACAGGAGGCAAATGTACACATTTCATGACTTTAACTTGTTTAGAGTCTAAGCTGGGTGAATATCCAGTCGAAGAGAAAGACGTCCTGAAGATCCTCACGCAAGTCAACGTGACAAGACGAGAGTGTGAAATCGTAAGACCCGTTAGAAAACACATTCATACCAGTGTGTCAAGTCAAGTCGTGCTTTATTGTCATTCCGCTACATGCGGGTGCATACAGTGGAACGAAATGTCGTGCCTCACAGAGCCACGGTGCTACTAGTGGACAGACATTCAACAGTCGACAGCAGCGGGTGGCTTCATATGTAACTGCTGTTAAGTGCCGCTTCTTTTCTGTTTGCGTAGAGACTTGAGTCCACAGATTTCGACGAGAAGAAGGAGATTAACAAAAGGAAACAGATGATTCTGGAAGGGAAAGTACGTGTTCTGTTAGACATAGCCTCTTCCAACGATTTATCCAGTGTTTAGATATGGATTACACAGATTGTAGGCTCTAATAAGCCGTGTTAGAACTTTTCACGAAAGCATGACGCGCACACAATGATCCGTACAACCCAAAGCTCTCTTCAAATTCACTCACTTGCATTCCTTTTGATCAGGATCCAGACTTGGAGGCAAAGAGAAAAGCAGAACTGGAAAAGATCCGGGGCCAAAAAAAGAAGTTTAAGGAGCGGATTCAAGAAACTATTCAGAAGAAACAGCAGGGAAAGTTGAAGAAGAAACTGATGAAGACTAAACATATCCAAAAAGAAAAAGCGCCAACGTCTCGTAACATCTAGTTGTATAATATAACGGCATTTTAAAGATAATATTGTAATTGATAGTGGATCATTCAATCTTTCCCCCCCCCCCCCTAATGGTGCCCTTAGCGTACATGGTATTCTCTTTTGGCTCTGTAAAAATCAAAAAATCCGCTACAACTGGAAAATTGCTGGACAACAAACTTATTGAGCTTCAGCTATTTTACAAAATTGAATCCCATGTGAAAATTGTCTGATTAGTCCTACACGGCAAATCAGTACCTTATTCAGAACAGCAATTCATCAGGCATGCACTCTGACACGGAGTCAGAGGGCCGTAAGGTGGATGCCAATGGTAGCTTTCCTAAAAACTGAATTTCCTTATCTTTCCTTAGCATTTCAAATCTCTTTACATTCTCAGTGTCACACACACAATCCTGGCAAAGAAAACATGGATGTCTTCTGGTCCAGAGGAAAACATCTGTATATTCTGGAGGATTTTGTTTTCAAATGAGTCATAGATACTATAGGCCTGAAATGGAAAATGAATTAATTGCACAAAGGAACGTGAACTAACACAGAAATCACAATCTTGTAACATACTACTTCTAAACACACTGTTCAACTATATAGCTAGTATGTGACAGCATGATTGTCAAACAATGTGTTTTGGATTCATTGAAATTAAAAATCAAGCTAGCGGCCTATTTCTGTTGGAAGTTGAAAACGGAAGGAAGCGGGTGGTAAAATGAATACATTCTCAGTGTTTCGCACACAACAGTCTAAAAAAAAACCAGATACACAAGACTGAACCCTCAAATCTGAAACAGCCACAGTGGAAGGAGAATCTGGAACAAAAAGTCAACAGTAACATCTAACCTCCTCCCCCCTCTAAGCACAGAGTAAGCTACTCAAAACAAAAACAACAGGAAAAACTACAAAAAAAGGGGGGACTACAATCTACTCAGCTCACGACATGGCACACAGAAGCAAATAGTTCCACTGGGCGAAACAGAATGAGCTCAACGTTGACGTCAAACATAATTCGCCAAAAGAGGAGGGTGGGTGTGTGTTCAGAAAGCCATACTGATACGATGGACACGTCTATGAGGGATCAACTATAGGAAAGGCGACATTGTCTTTTTAAAAACACCAAATAAAAAGTAGACAAAGCAAAGCACTTCAACCAGCCAGGATTCATACCAACTCAGAGAAGGAAGGTGGCTTCCATTAGTCCGTCCTTAGAGACAACAACCTTCTTCATCTGTCAGGTCTATGGAGCTTATTTGAGTTTTCCTTGGGTGGCAATATTGGTTATGAGGTTAACATATGCTGGCATAGGGTTTCCCTTACATTCATGTGTGTGCTGTTTTTTTTTGTTTCGTTTTTTTTTTTACACCTGAAGATAAGCGAGTTCTCATAGGCACCGGTTCAGATACGCATCCCATACTCATGAGAATGCCGTCAAGAAATCCTTTTTCAAGAAACGTATGGAATCAGCAACAGTCCAAATGTTATTTGAAATGGCTCATATGGATGTGAGATCCTTCTACAAGTACATTTCATGTAGCCTCCATACAAAGACACCAAACTGTGTGACAATGGATGACTCCTGGTTAAATAATCTCTTTTTTTTTTTGTTAAAGTTCAAGGGCTCATGCAGTACTGGCTGTATAAGTCTGACCACATTGTACAGCCACCTTCCTTTTCAACCCGTTTGGTATTTCTACGCACCTATCTCTCAATTAACCAGTCACATAAGCATGTGCAGCCTTACACAGGTTCTATTACCTGCCTTTTACATGTGTCTCTTTACTGGGGTTCGATTCATACAGACTGACAGTATTTCCCAGGGGAAGCCCTCATAGCCCCCCAAATAAAGACCTTCTTCAAAGCAGTTGCTAAGCATACAAAGCAATAAAAATAAAATAAAAACATCAAAAAATTCCCCGCCCAATATTACAACAGGCCTTGTTTTTATCTTATATTCTATGCTGGTCATTGTTGATAGTTACAATTTTTTTTTGCTTTTTTTTTTGCTTTTGTGCTTTGCAATAAGAAAGGTACTTCAAAAAAAACGAAAAAGAAAAAAATATATATCAGTCTCACGATTATGGATCTCTCTAATCCACAACTCACATCTTGAGAAACTTTCGTCTGAAATCCCCATGCCACTCCACCATAGACTTGTAGTCAACCACCTTTTTTGTTTTAAAGACCTGTTGAAAGAGCCGATGGTTCCCAAGGTAATCAAAGGCATTTCAATTCAAAGTTCTTTAATATCAGACTTTAAGCGCAGAAACCGTGTCAACTCCGAAGCTGAACGATGACGGGGAGGCCTCGACTGCTCCTGCGGAGGCCCCCTGATGAGATCCCGGGTCCTGGAGAACACAGCCACCACTCTGCTTTCACTTCTATCGAATGCTAAATGAGTCTGGACTTCAAAACAGGCTGGACAACCAATCAACTTTGAGGTGAGGATTACCTGTGTTGCCTACTTGTCGGCGATCCGCACCCCCTCTCTCCCCCCCCCCCTTTACCGGTTTCATCCCCTGTCCTCCTTTTCAAGAGCGGGACACTCACCCAAATAGCACGAGAACGTAGCCCTTCCCCCAGTTCTTCCCGAGCAGACCATTCCCTCAGAGGTGTGAGAGTGGGGACGGGAGTGATGGGGTGTGTGTGTGGGGGGAGGAGGGGGTGGTGGTGGGCCACTTTCGTAGGGAGATGTGCCTGGTTTCGTTTCCTGCGCGAGAGACCTGCCAGGTCCTCTCCGTCGTGCCCCACACGGCAGCTTGAGCTCCTGCCTTCGTCCGTTTCCTGCCCTCATCCACGTCCCCCGTGTGCCAGCGGTGGTCGCTTGCTCCCGCTCGTCCTCGCTCCTTCCTGCCCGTCGGTTCCGTTCTCTGACGCCTTTTCTCGCTCTCGTGATTGGTCGATTTCTCTCTCCTGTTGCTTTCACACGGTGGTGCTTCAGTTGTAGCAGAGGAAAACAGGTATCCATTTTTTGTTTTTATCATTACCCAGATTAAAATGCTGACGAACTAAGCTCTGCTGAAGCCTAGCTCCCCTCTTCCAACAACCTACGGGAAAAGAACAAACAAGAGGTTTACAGTCCCGTTCGCCGATGCAAAGTCTTCCACCAAGAGAGAAGGAAGGAACAGCCAGTGTGCTTACACTCTAGTACTGTGACAGTCCAGTCACCCCACCATGTTGGTATGCACGCTCGCCCTGGTAGGTTGAGTCTTGGGACAAAGCCACATCAATCTGGGATTTGAATTCATCGCCCAAGTAGCTGTCCTGTAAAAGAATTACAATAACGTCACGTTCATGTTAAGTCTATGACAACACGCAACGGCTATAGTATCTCACTTATAACCTCTGTCGAAAAATATCATCCAGTCAATCATCACATCTTGGTGACGTTTCTGACAGTTTAAGGCTAAACACCCACATGGTTCAACATGGGCCTTACAAGCAGTGAGGCAGTGTGGTTACCTGGGACAGCTCAGGCTGGGAGAGGCCAGGCTGACTCATCTGCGAGGGCTGGCTCATGGATATGTAGCCCTGTGTGAGGGGCCCCTGGGAGAAGGGCTGGGAGGCCCCATCCTGGCTGGCCTGGCTGTTGGGCCCATTACCCTGCCCGGTGCCATGGTTACCCATGCCACGGTTTCTCTGGCGCCCGCCTCGTCCGACCTTGCCCTTCAGAGCGCCGCGACCTGGACACAGGGACGCCAATCAGTGAGTCTCAGGAGAAACACTAGTAGAAAGATCTGCTGGGTTAGGTTGGGATTGACAGTAACAACGTCTACAGAGAACTGCGTTCCCTCACCTGCTGCAGGACCATTAGTCTGGCCCAGGTATCCTGGCGGGGGCATGGGGGGCATCACCAGGTTGAAGGGGATGGGGATGTTCATAGCTCCCATGTGACCTGGCCCCGCTCCGATCATGCCGATCTGGTCATGGGTCTGGAAGTACATGTTGGATGGACCCCGTGCTGGGAGAGCAAACACGCCACAGGATCGTATTAAAAACACACAACGCCTGATCTCAGTTGGTGGGATAAATCACAGCCTAATAAAGGATGACTTTTGTTACATGATTGTAACAATATATTACATTTTGACGAGGGAGGGGGGGGTAAAAATAAATTAAAAAAAGATTTAAAAAACCTTCCCAATCTGAAAGTGAAAGACTGAATAGAGGCGAGTCATCTGACCTGCGCTGCTGCGGTCGTAGGCCGACCCTGGGATAAGGGCCTCGCGGGCGTCGTACATGGCAGTGCTCATGAAACGTCCTCCCTGGGGAACAACACAAATCTGCTAGCCACACATGTCACACTCGTCATTACTCCATAGGCTAGTGCAGGGCAGTGGGGGGGAGGCGGGGGTATACGTACAGGGTTAATGGTGTTGACCAGCTTGCGGGGCTTGCTGAACTGCATCAGGCTCTCCCGCAGGTTGTTCAGGGGCCCCTCCACTAGAACCTTCTGCTCCTTGTAGTAGTTCAGAAGATGGTTCCACAGGGGCTGCTTGGACAGAGCCTTGGGGTTCCCCACGATGATCACACCATACCTGGGCACGACACACACACAGTCAACAAAGCTGTCCATCCTTGTCTTGATGGTTTAGGTTGGATAACGGGGCAGTTCGATGGAAATTCGCTACAACGTTTGGCAAATCCTCTCCTCCCTTTCTCCACGGATGTCCTTTCTAATAACGGTTTATTCACGACAGTCCCAAGCCTCATGAAGCCTCCCAGAACCTCTAGTGGGCGTCCAGACTCGGAAGCGGGAGCGGTTCTATGTGGTCACCTTGCTCGGGTGAGAGCCACGTTCAGGCGACGCGGGTCGTTGAGGAAGCCGATTCCCTGGTGTTCGTTGGCTCGGACACAAGACAGGATGATGAAGTCTTTCTCTCTGCCTTGGAAGGCATCGACGCTGGCAATCTCAACCTCCTGTGAAAGAGAACCCAACACAGATGCTATGATTGCTGCACCATGCCTGGTTACTGAGATGACTTTGCACTGTGCCGGGTAAATAAACAACAACCAAAATACTCTTAGTCTTAGGCACTGGTTTTCTCCTCCACATGTCGCTTTGGATGAAAGCTTCAACTGAATGATTAAAAGGTCCTTTAAATTGGTGGTTGATATCAATACTGTTTATCATATCACCACAGACATCTGATTCAAATGGATCATGAGAACTTTCCGAACACACACACACACACACAGTGCATGGAGGTGAAGCTGTACCTGGTAGAGTTTGGTGTGGAGGGAGCCACTGAACTGCATGTACTGGACCAGGTAGGAGCGCTGCCCTTCGTAGGGTGTGATGATGCCTATCTGGTCAGGCTTGGCTCCAGCCTTCAGTAGCCTGGTGGTGATCTTCTCCACATTGGCTGCCTCAGTCCTGCATGGTGTGGGGGCAAATTCCTCTCAAGTTAAATCAACCCCATAATGATTCTATGTTGCGTTTTTGGAACAAGAACAACAAAACAACGACAGAACGATGGCCGTGCCTGTTCAGGTAGGACGTTCCAGAGCTAGCGATTTCCTCCTGGCCTTGGGTCACGTAGAAGTACATGGGCTTGTCTGGCTGCGGCCACTGGAAGTCAAAGCCTTTCTTGATACGGTCCGCTGCAGAGGAGAACATGGAAGTTTAAGGTACTGACTTCCTCTGGTCTGGACCAGAACCACAGCTTGTCAGGAAGAGAATTGAATACAGCTCTGGTACAAAGAAAACATCTCAAATGAAATGCTCTTTAAACTGTACAAGTCTGAACTGACAATCCTGTTGGTTTAGCTGAACATCCTTTCCATTTTAATGTATAATACAACGTCTGTAGAGAACCTAGACATGTGCAACATTTCACAGCAAAGTCAACTCCATTGTAGCCTCTAGTTAAATAGCTTTTCTATAAGCAGAGGGGCTCTTCCCCATGGCTCACCAGCAGTGACCCCGTTCTGCAGGGAGCCCTCGTAGAAGATGTTGGAGGGGAAGGCGCTGAGCGCAGGGTGCATGCGGTACTGCACCTGCAGACGGATGGGCCTGATCCCCAAAACCACCAGCCGCTCAAACAGGGACTGGGAGAGGCCCGCTTTTGCTGCCTTCTTACACATGACCACCGGGCCCAGCTGGCAGTGGTCTCCCACTAGGATGAGCTAAGGACAGGAGGGGATGGGATTCAATTGGACTGTTTAGGTTACGAATGAAAACAACGAAAGCATCCACACGGAGACGGTGTTCTGTGGTACGTTAGCGTCCAACACTACCGACTGTGTCTGGCTGCTTCGCGGTGAGAAAACGGTCTGTGTCGTGTGTGTCTAGAGCAGGCAGGCATTAGTGAGTGTGGTGGTGTACCTGTTTGGCTCCCAGCACCACAGGAACCATGCACTCAGGCTCCGTGGCCTGCGTGCTCTCGTCAATCAGGATGGAGCGGAACTGCATCTTGGCCAGGCGGGGGTCGCCTGCGCCCACACAGGTGCAGCAGATCACATCAGCATTCTGGAGAGACGGTGTGGAAGGTGGAGTGAGGAGGAGGGGGGGGGGGGGGGGGGGGGGTAGAACAACACACCTCCAGTGAAAAAACGTTTTGTATTTCCTGTCCACCCTGTGTACAGCATCTTGAAACGGTGAATACGCCTTCACTTTCAAAGAAATAAATAATTCCTTGTAAGTTTTTTTTATTTTTTATTATTTATTTAGAAATTTGAATTCTTCAATGGCCAGTTGGTAATAGAAATGAAACAGGAGAGGCAGGAAGAGAGAGAGTAAGGCAGACCTGCAGCAAAGGACCATGGCCAGATTCAAACCCCGCCCCTACGCTAAGGCCTCAGCCTACACCGTACCCCCACTTTCAATCTCTTAAGCCACTTGTAACCTTTACTAAATTAAAATAACAGCCGCAGCCACACAGGACTATAAAGACGGTTAGTAAGATCGCAGCCAACTGGCACGTGGGGGGGAAGAAACCATGCCTAATCTGTCCTCACCATGAGCAGCTCCCTCTCTGCAGTGCGCTTCAGGGCCCGGTAGCGCTTCTCGTCTGCGGATGACAGCTCTCCCGTCTCATCCTTCAGCTGCTGCAGCTTCTGGAGCTCTGGCATGCTGCGGTGGGCAGGAGGCACCGCGGATGTAGGGCACAAAATCACAGTTTGGAAAGTTCAGTTAGGTTGTGCAAATTACGATGATGAATTGGGATCAATGTGCCTTTCTCCCCCCCAAAACTACGTTCAAAGGTGAATATACTGAGACAGCAACATGGAGATGTGGGAGACTTGAGACACTCGACTCCATTACCATAGTAATAGCTTCCTGATTCGTCTCAAATGGGAAAATAAGAGACAACTAACAGCCATAACAAAGCAGGCGTTCGCACCTGTCCATGTTGCTGATCTGGTTGTGGAGGGCCAGGAAGGACACGGGGGAGTCGATGGCCTCTCTGCTCTTGGCGCAGAGCCTCACCACCTTCAGACCTGTCTGGTGGATCTTCTCTGTCAGCTGGTCCACAGCGATGTTGCTGGGAGCGCACACCAGCACCGGCCTGCATCGCAGCACAGCAGCCACATCACATGCTGTTCGTCTGTACCACGCTTTTTGAACAAACTCGCAGGAAAACTCATTGAAATCCAAAATAAATAACAAACCATTCAGAGTTACGACTTCATGATACGTGTGGATGAAAACAACATATATGTCGTCGTCGTCCCCGTATTTATTCAATAAAGTATATTTTAACGGCCGAATGCTCAGCTTCCAAAACATAAAATAAGGCAGGCATATATTGCAAGATCAATGACAAACCAATGAATCATGACAACCTATCAGGGATGTGCCTACTGGTGTCTTTATATTAGGTCTTACCCATTGCCCTGCCGGGCGAGGTGGTACACGATGGTAGCAGAGGTGACAGTCTTCCCTGTGCCTGGGGGCCCCTGGATGAGACTCAGGGGCCTCTGCAGTACAGTCTTCACTGCATACACCTGGAACAGAGCACACATCAACCCTCGCTCTGGCCATGGCACGCAGGATACCAAGCACGCAGCGGTCAAACTGCACATCCAGCCCATCTTTAGCCACTCAACACATTTCTTTCTATTTAGAGTCAGTTTCGTCCCGTATCGGAAAGGGCGGTGTTGAGCGCCTACGTAGTGTTCAGTGGGACTGACCTGGGAGTGGTTGAGGTCAGGCAGACCTTGGGCAGTGAAGCGTTTGGGCAGCTGGCATTTGATGATGACGTCCTCCACCTCGTGGCCCAGCAGCTTGTGGTAGATGTAGCCCGAGACGGACGTCTCGTCCACGGCGAACGTCTTCAGGGCGCTCTGCATCCTGGGAGAACGCAGAGAACAATTCCACCGTTTGAGTGACTCTTTCAAAACCAAAACCATCGATTTCAGCCAATATCTACCCGTCATGTATTCCCGGGGAATTAGAGTTCAGAGCGCATTTGCATACCTGTCAAAGGAAGTGGACTTCCAGACGAAATCCACCTGGAAATTATGGGGTATCTCCACAGGGGCTCCGACGCTGCTGCGCAACTCAATAGCAATCTCATCTCCATAGTCTTTCACAAAGGGTGCTAAGGAAATCAGTACAGCAAAATAGCCTTTCCTCTTTGTGGAATGAGAGTAGAAACAGCACAGTGTGGCTAATAGTGGTGAAGGCAGAGAAGGAGCAGAGTCTCTGGGAGGTGTCCCTTGATCAGTGTGCTATAACCTGCCATGGTATCTGATGGGATGAACCTTTTGGCAACGGCCATGTTAAGAGGCCTAGATCTGTCTTATGATCCTAAGGAATTCTGGCAGTTTCAAATAGTTCTTTGTCCCTTTAGGATTTCAGAGGTGGCCTTCATCCCCCACCTTGCGTGTTGGACAGCGTCAAAGTGTGCGTGTTTCTGTGGCGTGGATCTCACCTAGACAACATCAAGAACCCTTAACCCTTCGAAACTACAACCCTGACATAGGCAACAGGCCTGCGGTGAGATGGTCCCTTCCTCCCTAAACCGTGCCCACGCTGAGAGGGTGGCACAAGAAAAGGAAAAGAGAAAAGTGGAAACATGCAAGCCCAAATCATGGTGAAGAGTCAGCTCTTCAAGATGACTCCTTGCAGAAAGAAAAAGGATACTGTCAGGGACTTTGATCACGTGGCCGATGCCTTTCCACAGTGGGGCCAGGTCTCCTTTGTAGCGCAGACAAATCTCATCTCCCTGCATCAGGCGCATGTCTGCAGGACAACCCCACCGCGAGCACAGACAAGTTAGGAAACCCTCCGCTCAAATGCCCAATTGTAGAAAGTGATACCCGAAAATGAATAAGGCTTGGAATGAGGTGACAAGATACAATACCGTAGGCAACAACACCACCACAAACAAACACTAAGACAGCACCGGGGGATGCAGGTATGGGATGCGTGCGATGTTGAGGTTCTACGCACAACAGAACCACTGGTACAAAGATAGTAGTAAGGTGAAAGAATTACCACCTGAGTCCGTCTTGGGCAGTGTGAAATAAGCAATCCGCTTTTTATTCAGTCCCAGGTCCCACCTGACTGTTATATTGTCTTGGGTCTGTGGACAAGCGTGGAGGAGAACAAAGGGAAGGAAAAGAGAACAAATTAGTCAGACTGCGGTAAGATAATAACACAAGACAAAACAACCCCTGCTGTGTTCAAACAGTTGCATCTCCTCATCTCCTTGAACACGCACTGTCCCTTGGAAGATGTGCCGAATTTGGACGGACTGCATAGAATTGCACTTTTGAAAAGAAAATCTGCTCGCTATATGAGCCAACAAGGGCCCACATGAACTCGCAGATCCTCCACTGAACTGAAACGGACTCAAAAGCACACATCTTCCAAACAGAGAGCGGTGCGTCTGAAGGCGACTGTTTACCTGGGACTCTTTAAGCTTTTTGTCGTAGTCGGCCTCCAGCTTGACGAGAGGTCCGAAGATGTTCTGGTACTGGTAGGCGTCTTCGTAGCGCAGCAGCACGTGCTGTGGCTCCTCGTCCACGCCAGGCTTCTCCAGGTCCTCCAGGGTGGCGGTGGGGTTGTCCTGAGGGACAAGCAGGATTTAGAGGGATCCTTCGAAATCATACACATATTTCTTCATTTTCTCAACAACAACAAAAAGAAGTACTATTTTAGCCTATTTGATGTTGGAACTATTTTCCAATTTTGCCTTTGGACCATTGGAAGTTCTGCTCACTACTTAAAACTGTGATCTGACTCCTTAATTGGTCATTGTATCATGAGTATAGCGTGTTCATACGATCTACATATTTTTTTAAGACACTTTTATCCAAAGCGACAGAAAATATGGGTATTCGAACCTGCGTCCTCTCGATCAAAACGCTCTACCGCTGACCCTTTCAAATCCCACAGCGTGCCTCGTGCGTTTGGGCGTTCTGAAGCCTACCTTCCACAGTTCCTCCAGCTTGTTGATCTGCTGGGCGGTGATCTGACGAGCCCTCAGCTGCTCCTGCTCCGAGGGGATCTTGACCAGCCAGGACAGGAAGCAGCGGTCCTGGATGAGGGGCTGCCACTGGGAGCTGTCCCAGTTGATGTCCTTCAGACTGCTCTGGCTGGCACATGGCTGCCTGTTGTGGGGGACGATCAAAGGAAGAAAAGGGAATTCGAGGTGGGGTGTCACATGGGAGATAACTTGATGGGACTATTTAATGATGTACGGAAAACGCTAATAACAGAAACCAGCTGGGCAAGATGCATCATTGTTATTATTATTGATTGTGTTTCAGCCCACGTTTACCTGCAGAGCAGCACCACCACAGAGTCGGCCTTGGCTGGGATGAAGCCCAGGAGAAAGACGTTGCGACAGCCACAGTTGTAGCACTCCAGCACCGTCTCCCCCAGCGGCCCGTCTTTATGCAGTGTCACCTCTTTGCACTTGGCCCTCACCAGGTGGTTCACGATGTGGCTGAATCAGAGAACGACCAATCAAACCACCGGTCGGCACGCAGCGGGGCGAAGGCACGGCCGCGTGATCACAAAAGGGAGGTCAGGGGGGGGGTCTGGGATACGGTACCTGCCAGATGTATTGCCACGTCCGTTGCAGAACCATTTCTTGCTCGTGTTGCAGTACACCACACACGCAGGATCATGAATACCGCAGTAACTATAACACGAGGCAAAATATTCACACGAGTCAGATGTTACAATTTGTGATAATGTTACCATGACAACCCTCAGCATTGTTAACATTTATCAAGGCAGAGCACAATACATACATCCTGCAAGATTCCATTCGTCGTAAAAATCGATGTAACATCCGTGTAACTATGCCAGTTTGTCAAGCACCTCAGCTGGAAAACGTGCTCATTGTAACAGTTGGCCTAGACAAGTGACTCCGAATGGTTTGGCTTTACCTGCAGGCATGCAGTGGGAGGTCTTTGGTGTAGTAGGTATCTTCCTCATCCTCTTCAAAGTTCAGCTCAGCAAGAAGTTGGCTTGCCTTGGCAACAGAGTCATCCACACCTCCATTGTGAAGGCCATCATCAGGACCGTTCACCTATGCCGATATAATGACAGGGAAAATGTTCTAGATACAGCCACACAGATAAACCATGAAAGCACTGTCAAGGCGTCAAACACAGGGTGTGAACAACACTGCAGAAACTCTTACCAACTCAGATTACATTTCTTTGAAATTAAATAAACACGTTGTAACGGATCGTAGCCAGCTAGCTAATGTTGGTTTAAATGGATAGTTCAACGTTTAAGGCCAACCTTAAATTGCCCAAGTTGTTCATTAAAGTTAGCCATCTCTGTTGTTAGCAACATTGACCGCGGTACTGTACAGCTAGCTAACGTTAGCAGACTTACGCTAGCACTAAGCATGCTAGCTTGTCGCTACGTGTTGATTTTCTTAAGGCGGGTGGCAAGCAAGCTAGTACTAGCATGGCTAGCTAACGTGTAGCTACCGTTAGCTGGCCTCCATACCCGTTTCCCAGTGGCAGGCAAGATAGCCAGCAACATTATTATTACCTGATTGTCCAACTGGCTTTGGGTTTGTCCTTGAGTTTGCGTCTGACTGGGTAGGGTAAAATCGGTAAATTCGTATTCCGAGCCCTGGGTATCTGCTCCAAGCAGCTCCGCTTCCTCGGTGTCCAGGAAGGTGAGGGTTTGAGAGCTCGGCCCGTACGCCTCCACACTCATCTCGACACAAGTTGCACTGTCTAAACGAATTCCGGAACAATAATAACGAATAACAAGAATCTCAATTATATGTTTATCACTTCGGATATTTGCATTCGCAGTTCTAAACTGGATTTAAACCCAAACAAGTTCCGAACCACACGAGAAATTAAAGCGAAAATACAGCTCGAGAGCCTCAATTCCAAAACCAAACTGTGACGAACTTCCTAGCGCCGCACAACACGGTACGAAGAACACACCAAGTGTAATATGACGTATACACAGATTTGTGTGCCTGGTCGCTCTGGTCCTTGTGTAGTTGTTTGCCGTCATGCAAATACTGTATCATCCGCAATCAAATTGTATTCTGTTCACATAAACAACATACACATCTATATTTAGAAATATTTTGAGACATTAGACGGCAGGATGTAGGCAACAAGCACAACACGAAGGTATACAACAAACTAGTAAACTACGACACAACCTGGAAATTGATCAGGATAGAGCATAATCTTTTCACATTACGTAAAAAATGTTCTCATACATTATACAATTATACTCACAAAAAAATAAAAGTACGATATGAAAACATGGTGTCCATGAACACAAGCAATAATGCACTAAGGGCCATTTAGGTGGCGGTACACATTTTGGCCAGATGTTTTTAGCCTCACATTTATTGAAAAACGGACCTTTTGGTAACTGAGTGGCCTTTGCAATAACAATATATTTCAACAAGGTCAAGGCACAGGTCAGATGTCAAGTGTAAATGCCAACATACACTCAAGAAACATCATGGGTTAAGGCTTTCATGTCTGTTGAGAGGAAGGTAAGTTTAAGAGCATGCCATTTTGCTTGTTCTGCAAAAAAAAATAAAAAATAAACTGCAAGCTTGCCTTAAATGACATTCCCTGATGACCATGTACAATTTTCCTAACAAAAAACAGGATCTCAATTTTCCTTATTTCATTCAACAGTATAAACAAAACAGAAACAGTGAGTCATTTTATCTAGGTCAGTTATTGGGGTTAAGTTTGAAAACAATACAGCAACAACACACACAAACATATATAATGCTCAGAATCGGCAGTAAGAATTTGAATGCACAAAGTTAGTTCTTTATAGCGATAGGTTTAGTCAAGCTTTTCTAAACAAATACATCAGATTCACTGATTGATGCTGTTATCTACTGTCCTTAATTCCACCTTTCATTATGATTTGACTCGAGTAATTAGGTGAAATCATACACATCAGTTCTCAATTCTGTCATCTCATCACTTATTTTAAGAGATGGAAAGAATCTATTCAAACTCAAATCACATGTGAAACATTATAATCTATGGATTAAAATACTTCACCTTTTCAGCCATGCGCTGGTCAAAGAAAGATCAGACAAACAATAACAACTACAGAACAACAGTTTACAATAAAACAAGTAAACTTTCAAAAACCTGTACAGGAAGTTGTGTCAATCCAGTTGATAAAATAAAATCGAAAGTGCCTCACAGCATCCACGTCCCAATTCTTAACTTTTAAAACGTTATAAAATTAAGAAATTAGGATTGGTAACTGCAATTGTCTGATTCGGTACAGTGGGCAAATTAAAGCTGTTTATTCATAAACCATAATACAGTATATATTTTAAAATATAATCTAATAGGTGCAGATGTCTGGGTGTGTTACATCTAGTCAGAATTAGGCAATATGACCAAGAACTAACCCTAACCCTGACATAAATAACCTTAGTAAAGGAAGACAACTTCTTACACAGGAAAACAACTCAGAAACAAGTCACCGATATAAAACCGCTTAATCTTGCGAAGGACTTAAAAGAAATACAAGAACAGCAACTTTAACAATGCTGAGAAGAAACGATGCCAATGGGATATGCAATTTGCAGCTCAAAGATCAAATATTCTATAAAACATCTAGGCCTCAATGCCTCAAGACAACACCATTTCGACACTTCAATATACAGTAAAAACTAAAATAATCTCGGTGAATCTTACTGTGCTACTTCTTGTGCCACTTGAATGTGTCTCACAAGTTCAATATGTTCCATATCATGTGTGACAAAACATCTGATATACATGGGATTCAATGAACAATGATAGTTAAAAATCAAGATAACGTGAAAAAACGTAAATATTAATTACCAAGAACTGAACATCTCATTTGACATAAAAGAGGAAGTGTTTGATCAGACAGGAGTTATCATTATAACAACCTGGGGGGTAAATTAAATTTCCAAACATAAGCACAGAGTATAATAACATAGGTATTGCAATGATCCTAAAACTAGAATATTACGATAAAAGTTAGAGATTACATTGGAGACCATCTACGTAAGTTTGTATATACATGAGAGTTAATAGATGAATCTGATTGAAGAAGCTGAGCATTGACAGTCGTCAAAATAACTACAGAAAATGCTTGTATATGGTGGACCTTTGGAGTTTCATGGATTTCAAGTGAAACACGCTAGTCCACAAACGTCAAAGGGCAGTGCTTCAGAACAATTTCTCGAATCTAGATGAGATGGGATGCAAGTCAAAACTGAGCACGCAACTACACTCATCCCAATTATCTCCACTCTTCCCAATCGTTAGCCGCAGCGCGTGAAAAAACGCGGAACAAAAAACAAAAGTACAGAGTTAAGCACCTGTGGAAATGACAAGGATACAGTAAAGAAGAGAATGTAGTTTGGCTTCTTGTGGGTAAGTGCAATTAGTCTTGTATGTTAGTGGGGTAGAAGCTTGGCAGGCTTCAGTGGGTCGCTTCATGTGCGTGCTGGCACAGGATCTTCCCCTCAGCTTGGTCCAGCAGGTCCAGCATTTCTCGAACAATAGCTTGCAGGGCCCGGCCCAGGACCTCCCCGCTGTAGGGGCTCCCTATGGGAGGAACATGGATGAACGCAGATCGTCCATGGCTCAGGTGTAAAGACGTGTAGTAGGTGAAGTCACACAGGTATCTGCGAAGGAAGGAAAGGGACAAGAAAGGCGTTGAGAGATGCTAGAAAATATTCATTTCTGCACTGACCTGTATGAACTGTACTACGGTTTACTTCCCAATTAAAATACCCATCATGTCTGTTTGACAGGTTTGTAATTACTTTAGTAATATGATACCGTCCTCTCATGACCACATCGTAATTCTTGTGGCCAGTATAAATTCTAGCTTTGGTAATCATACAAGGAACTGTAGTACCTATTGTTAAAAGTACTGACTAGTCACAACATTGTAATACAAGTTATGGCTTTGAAATACATCACAAGC
The DNA here is from genome assembly GCA_036571765.1 of Plecoglossus altivelis. NCBI lineage: Eukaryota > Metazoa > Chordata > Actinopteri > Osmeriformes > Plecoglossidae > Plecoglossus > Plecoglossus altivelis. Next base: position 8,788,640 of record BROE01000028.1, read on the forward strand.
CCTTAACTAAACAGGTAGATATTTACCTTCCAGCGTCTTTGGAGACGGAAACAGCCACTCCTAAGCCTGTGGCTGCCACTCTCTTGCAGACAGATTCCATGTCAATAACAGAGTCAATGCAATCTGGACCTCCCACAACACAACATTGTGAATCCGGACGGAACCTGCTGTTGTCCAAACATTTGTAGCCATGGTTACGGCCGCACTTCTCCAGCGTAACTGTCGTTGCCATTGTGGACACTCCGACATGCACAACTAACTGTTTGCATGGAGAAGAATTGAACACGGCACTGAGGTTACTAACTGCTGCGTGCCAAACAGCATTTAACATGACATGACTCAAAAGTAGTCCGCAATGGAAGAGGTGAAATGAGATGATCTTGTCTTACTTGTGGATGATACTTTTTCCATAGTGAAGGTACCAAACTCTCAACAGTCTGATACTCCACAGGTACTTCACATACATGCAGGTTTATATCATTGCCCAAGCCCAGCTTTTTCAGCTCCTTTACATAAAAAAGTATCACAAAAAAAACACACAAATACTGTGAAGAAGTAACTGATACTGGAGGATACGTTTGGCTTTGATACATGATAAGTGGATTGAAACCACTACACATTTAAGTAGCCTAACATTTTCTTAGGCGTAATCAAATTTACTAGATGACCCTTTTTTTTTAGTCTTTTGGGTCTTATTAGTTTTTTGGAGGGTTTCTTTTGGGGACAGGAAAATGGCAGCAGTCAATCCAACAAATGCAAATTCAGAAGTGAATGATCATTTTGATGAATCAGTATGACTTTAACAGACAACTCCTTGATCCTTTACAAAGGACAACTGGTCACAGCCGCCAGACCCCTATTAATATTGAAAAGAGGGTTGTTTGACCACTTCCCTGACCCTGCCACAAAGGACCCTATTGTTTGCTTTTAATATCCTTATCAAGTCTGTCTAGACACCCTGACAACTATTGTCCCTCTCCAATATGCCCATGCAGAATCTTAGCAGTACTCCTGCCATACTCAGCCTCATTACGTATCCCGCCTATAGCAAGGTGGCTTAGAGAGACACGCATGACCGTGACTAATCACCAATGAAAGTTAGACAAGGGGGAAAGCCTTTTTTTTTTTTTTTTACTTGCTTACAATTATTATTGCCTACTGTGTGGATGTTTTCATGTTATATGAACATACAATACATTTAACTAGCATACGGTACATAAACATACAATATACAAGTCTTCTGTCATTGTTGTCAGAAAGGTAAATAGAATGTGACTGACAAAAGAGACAGGTTGATGATGTTAAAATAACAGCTAAAACACAGGGTTAGTCATACCTGTACTGCCACCCAACTGGCGTTGATGGAGTGATGTCCAAATGGCCCAAACCCTGAAAAAAATGACAGGTATATAAAAGACTTAAAGTATTTGAATACAGTGACTTCAATTACTTGCTTTTATTCCATAACTATATGACACAATACAATATATGCTCATTTAAACATATGGCTTTTCTTTAGACATATTTGCACATATTCATTGAATAATACATATTTGGTGGAAAATGTGTTGGACTTGGATGGACATTTGTTTAGATCCCCACGATTAAAAAAAAGAAAAATGGGGCTACCGGCATGTTCCCTTGGGGCCCTTGCAAGTGTTAAAAGAAAGGGGGGATTGAAATCGGCAGCTGCAAGCCAGTTCTCTATTGTGAAGGCCCCTACTCCCAGGCAATCTACACATATTGAATCCACTGACCACACTCCTCAACAGTCCCTTTTGTGTGTGGGGGACAAGTCGACGAGCTAGCTAACGAACTGTGTCTTTATTGTAGATAAAAGACAGTGAACTTGTTCATGAAATACAGTGAAGTTTGACTAATAGGCCTAGTTTAGGAAGACATTAAGACGTTTATTAAAGTGACAACATTTAATTACTGAGATGTGTGTGGCACTAGTAATTATAGAAACGCATTGATTCGTCAAAATATCTGCAAAAAACATTTCGTCAAAATAAATACCTCAAGGGTAATCTAGGCGATTATTAGTGAAACACTGATACTGTCATGCGAATTTTCGAAAGCCAGTGTACGATTCCAAGTAGACTATCCCAGCAGCTAAAGGAATGAGATCGATACTCAAATGTCTACATTGTACAGACGTGATGTTTAAGACATTCGACTTACTAGCTTAGCAGTAAAACTATTTAAATATCAACCGTTTTTACGAAACTTTTCTACACACTTCAGAGTGTCTTTGTTAACAGCAGAAATATAGTTACTTCAGCAGTAGTTCAACATAACACTTACTGACCTGTTACAACAACAGTCCGCGAACTATTGTCCATCTTCTCACTAGCTGAAGAAAGAGGACGAGCACAAGACTTCGTTTGTGTAGGGCTGAGTTTAGGCTGTTTTCACAGCTGATTGTAGTCTTGTCCAGTCAACACCACGTCTTAACACAAAACCTTTATCTCTTTCCTCTTTGGGAAAAGAGCCGGATGTCCCGCCCATCACCTACCATTACCGTCCCCTAATTGGCCAGAATTGTTGACATCTGAGGACATCTAGGGATAACTTCCACCAGTCTGAGTGGGAAACGGCAAGCTAACATTCCATCTAGCTAAAGTTATTGATATAATCAGTTAGAATGGTAAGTAGCCTTACATTTTTGATAGATTAATTACTGGCAGGGATGCGTTAGGTAAATAGTTATTTGCGAAACACCGTGGTTGCTTGAACGTAGCGAAAGTCAGTTATAGTTTGCCTGCCATGTAGCCGCGATAGTAGCTATGCATGCATCTGCTAGTATTAGCGCGTTCAGTGCTAGTATTTTAGCCAGTTTGCTAGTTTAAATCTATCTGAACCGATGCCAGAGCTCACATATTATGTTCTTTAATAACGTAGATGGCCAATTGAATCTTGTTTTGAAGTTAACTGTCTACTAAAACATGATTAGCAGGATTAGCTGACCAAGCTACCTAAAATATCTAGCATTTTAATCAAGTTATAGTAAGTTATATGGTTAGCAGGTTGGCTAATGGTGTGATATGTCAATTCAACAGCTACCTCTTTCTTTGCTGAAGACTGCGCAGAACCACCCTATGGTAAAGTTGAATTAAAGGCCGTCTCTCTGTCTATGCATGTATCGTTGAGTCGTAGAGACAACATGGAGATTAACCCCTCTACTACATCGTAAATGGTCCGTTTAGTTTATTAGATTGCAGCAATGGTGTTTAAAAATCTACTTCTTACTATCTGATTTGAAACGGTTAGTTTGGGTCATAACTGGATTATGACTGGTGTCATTCCCCCTTGTCAGCTGGTGGAACTGAAGAATGGAGAGACTTATAACGGACATTTGGTCAGTTGCGACAACTGGATGAACATCAACTTGAGAGAAGTCATTTGCACCTCAAGGGTAGAGTCTCATTCAGTTCTATAGCACTCAGTTCATTCGAAATATAATCAAGTCATGGATACAAGTAAAGAATAGCTCCATCGATAGCCACTCGATGGTTGCCAGCTCTGTGTCTAACCCTCACAGTACACTGTCATGGTTTTAGGATGGAGATAAGTTTTGGAGGATGCCTGAGTGCTACATCCGAGGGAGCACCATCAAGTATTTGCGTATCCCCGATGAGATCATCGACATGGTGAAGGAGGAGGTGGTGTCCAAGGGCCGTGGGCGAGGCGGCATGCAGCAGAACAAACAGCAGGGCAAAGGTCGCGGTGGTGGAGCCGGCAGAGGTAACGCATGCACACCCCTCTGCTTTTCAGGTTGCAGGTCACTCAGTCTCTGGTATATACCTTCACAGGTTTGGCATCTGGAGTTTAAATTCCCCCTAAATTATTATTTTTGGGACAGCACAAGTGATGTGTAGATGTCACAAACCATGATAACTTGGATTTCATAAGCAGAAGGAATTGGGTGATCAAAGTACGATGGCATGTTGACAATGCTCGCTTGACAATGTTGTTGTTGTCCCGTGCGTAGGATTGTTTGGCGGTCGTGGAAGAGGCATGCCAGGAGCCGGCAGAGGACAGCAGCAGCCAGACAAGAAGCCTGGGAAACCACAGGGTGTTAAGAACCAGCACTGAGGACCGGGCTGGAACAGACGGGAAAAGAAAAGGAGTTTTTGAGAGTGATTCAAATCAATCTAATGAATTGAGGGTTTTTCACACCAGAGTTGTGTGTGTGGTTGACCATACTTTCATTGTGAACTCTCAAAAACAGTCACAATGTTATTTTTAGGTTCATTTAAATAATGTGACAATTTTCCTTCTGTGCTCCGATTGGGGGGGGGGGAAATGTTTTAATCTTATTTTTGTATTTTTGTTTTGTCTTCAGAGCCATTTTGTTTTCAGTTCGTGGTTTAATATTTGTTTACAGTTATCTGTAGTACACCTAGCCCACCTCAAGTCATTTGAACGAGAACTTTAGTTGCTGATTTATATTATGGAATGTGTCTCTGCAAAAAAAAAAAGAATCTGCAAAGGTTTTCTTTGGCATTTAGTCTCATGTGCATCCAAGAGATTTACGTTAGCAGATTTTGTTTGTCAGTTTGTACATCAAGACAACGTTGTAATTTATGTACAAGAGAAGAAGTGAGAATAAACCTTTTTTGTTAACGACTTTGTATTTGAATAAAATATTTCAAATCAACAATGATTCTGAAGGGTCTATTCACATCTTTCCTCAATACGGTCAAAAATAACCATTTTACTCTAATCCTGCCTTCTCCAAACTTTCCATCATATTGTTGCATGTCTTTTCTTTTTTTTTGCATTTATGGTCATGGTTATGGTTAGTCCAGTATGTTGACAGAGCTGTTACAGTACGCAGAGAATATACCAGCTCTGCAGATGCAAAGGTTTTCTACAAACGCCACAAGGTGTCACCACAGATACACTTCCTTACCTAACAATCCAAGCTCTTCTAAGTATTTTTGATAACCTTAAAGCAATGGTGCTTTTTCAATGAAATGTCTTACAGCAGTCTCTACAGAGGGTCATATACAGTAGTAAACACTTATGTTGCAGAGGGTTAGGGTTACAATAAGAGATACAATCTACACCATCATAACTACCTGGCACTACAGTGAAGGACGTCATACAGACCACAACGTGATCAAAGGAATGATCATGACATGGTTGGATGGTCTCTCCTAACAGAGTGAAAATATTTGGGAAAAACGGCAAATGTCTTTATCATCTTTATGTCTTTGAGTGTCATCTACAGCTTTCCTGCTTTAATATGGAAAAAAATCTTTTTTGAATGCATAAATATCAAGGAGCCTATTTCCAAGTGGAGGAAAACACAATTTGTTCTGCATCTCAATTCATGGCTCAAGGCTCATGCTGATCATATCGGCAGTAACTGCTGTGCTGAAATGTTAACTGCATCAACTGGCTTTAGCTGGATAAAGGGGGGGTCATCTCGTAACTATTGTCTCCATCTTTGCCACCCACGCATCTTCCTTTGCCCCCCTCTCCGCACACACACACCACACACACCATCCTCTGCACCCAATCACAGCCTCTCTCCCACTCTACAACGCTCACCTGCGTCACTGCATGTCAGTGTTGCCGTGGCAACTGATGGCCAATGCCCTGCCTCCCTTCTACCCGGCGACTGCGATAATAGTTGCTGCTGATGCAGGCAGGCTTTTGGACGTCATCACTTCCCTTAGGAAACAGGGCTATTTTTACTGCAGGGCACCAATATACCAGCATCTCCATATATTTATGGGAACCATATTTAATTGAGTCTGCCAGGAAATGTTTGATGCCTTAGCTTTTTCTTTAGTCTTCACCCTTTTACCGTCATTATACAGAACATGCCCCTTCCTTTTGTCCCTTTTTCATTTTTGTCAAATCAAATCTTCTTTTGATATGGAGGACTGCCTGTTTGTGTACAGCCAATTGTACAAACTGACAGGACCATCAAAATCTGTCATGAATTGTAACCTAAAGCTACACCTGTTACAGCATATGTCTGTAAAGCAACAAACTGACTCTCTCCGGAGACTCGTGTCATTTAACCTAACCTTGTCACCGAAGGCTCGGATGTTACATTCTGTCTTGTTAACCTCAGCAGGGTGACCTAATTAGAAACAGCAGCGGCCTACAGCTTGTTCCCAGTGTGGTATCCTGGACCAGGGACGTCTGTCCAAATCCAGTCCTTTTCCTGTCCCCTCTGGAGACTGTCAACTCTGAATCACTTTTGCCTGATTGCACTTCACAGATCAGAACCTTTCCAAATGTCTCCTTGATGTTTGTGTTGCAATAGGATACACCATATCTTACATTTATTTTCAGCAACTGATACAGTATTATGAAGCTTGTTCAATAAATACGTTTTGCCACAGGAGATAGGTCAATATTATTGACTAAACCACAACATTCACTCAAAGCCTTGTTTTATTGCTAACATTAGAGGCTCGTTTCATTGTTTTATCAATGGCTTTCTATTTAGGCATTAATACAAGATGCACTGACTACAAACTCACCTTCAAATACGATTGGCTGTGTTTTGATCTAAAAACAGCACACATCTGAACCACAGTATGTTCTCAAGATTCGTACTTGTAGCAAGTGGCTGGTTTCAACATATGTGGGTGTCATGGTTTGTGATATTGTGGCGCGTTTCTTCCACACAGTCCCTTTTTCCCCTTAAATCTCTCATTTGCATTTCCTGTTTTTTTCCCTCTTTTTGGAGCCCCTGATAAAGAAATGAGTGGGCAACATCTACAGCCCTAAGGTCAAGCATGTCCAGAAGGATCGATCACACTACGATCACTGTCCAGTCTTATTTAACAATACTGTTTAGAGATGCATCTTCTCATTTGAATCACGACCAACACTGCAAACCACCGTGTCGGTTCAGGTGGATTATGTGGCTTGTCTGTGTGAAAGACTGAGAGTGCGTGGGTGGGGACCATGTGACGCGCAGAACAATATCTAACGATCTAGTCTTCCATGCAGCAATTGTGATCTCCACATGCACACGCACATCTACAAACACACACGTACACACTGGGATTCCCCTCTTATCTGTGAGTGTGGAACCTCATCGACATGCTGAAACTACGTCACCCCAGGAACAGAGGTGGTTGAAGCTGCAGGCCTCCTCCCGTCGCTCATCCTGATGGAGGACATCCGGCCTACGGCGCACACAGAAAACACACTCGCGCCCACGTGGGACGGCAAGTTGCTGCTCCATAAGGCAAAGCATCCTAAGAGGAAGAGACGTTGTCCTGATTTCGGTCAGGAGAGCTTGTTCTTGTCCTCGCTTCTAGCGTTTTCAGTCGGAAACGATACGCGATCGCAGCCAAAGAGACGAGAGCAGCCTGCTCACTTGTTTGACCTTAAACAGCCTCCAAAGCTTTTCCAGTGCAGATCATAAATCACTTGTGATGGTGCAAGTATGCTGTCTCCAACTGGCATGTTGCTCAATACCAACACTCAATCTGTTACCTGGGCCCTGACATGGCTGCGATCCATGGGTGCATTAGGGATAGCAAGCATTTCTGATTTGTCATCACTCTGTGCCCTGACTTGCAGCACTGGAATGTGGACCGGCAATTCTGTGGCTTGCTAGTTAATGTTTGTCTTAACCAGCCCCAATGCATTTTGTTATGCCTCTATATTAACCTACACCTTACACTGCGATGAGTTGTCTTTCAAATCGTATTCTGAATCGGCAAGGATCTTTTTTCTGTTACATTTGGGATGACACTGTACTCACAGCATGTCTTCAAGGGTTGAGGGCCACATTATACGCATCATCCGCCTCCGTAATACTGGGCTAATGATGGAATTACTGTACCCTGAAAAGGGGATTATGAAAGATTTGAGCATTCAAATATTCTTACACAAGTGCGTGATTTGAGGATTTTGAGATACACGTGAAATCTTTGATTATTTACTCTAAATTGTGGACGTAAATGCAGCAATAGCTTATAAGCATAGTTTTAAAACGTGTATGGCACTGCACTGAAAGAAAAAGACTCAGAGCTGTTATGTCTTATCTTTTTCCCCCTGCAGCTTTCATTTTGTCAGTGGAACACCCCCACACCCTCGTGTCGGAAATGCAGCTTTTCTTACAGAAACATCGACCCCCCCTCCCTTTTATGTCCCTACCTTCCGCCATGGTGAAATCTGTCGCTGCTCTGACATCACAGGCAGACGTGGTCCCCCACTATGCTTTGTAGACCCAGCATGGTGCCTACCTGCGATGCACACGCACCCGCTGTGTAACCCTTACTATGCCAGAAAATGGTTGAAATCAGGAAGACTTGATTTGGCTTCAGATTCAGCACTGCATATTGAGCTATAGGCTGAATGTCAGCTATTTCAACTTCCATATGATCGTTTTTGAGGAAAGGGTTTCAACACATTTAGTAGTTAGAATATTACCTGTATCTGGAGAATGGTGAATACCGTGGAAAAAGGTTTGATAGGATTCATGAGCAACTTATCTGTTGAGCAGCAGACGACACCACAGCAGACCGACTTTAATCTGCACTGCCATGATATTTTTTCCAGGGGAACATTTAGATTGTTTGAGTGTCCCCAGAGAAGAGCTCAATAATAATGTGCCAGGCTTAGGACAGGATTTTTGCCATATGTTTGGAATGTTTGGTTAAAAAGTCTGGTTCAGAACAATCTGTAAATATAACAGGGGAACTAGCAGATGTATTGGAGATTGGCCGTGTGTGTGAGTCCGAAGGCTTAACTTGTTTAAGTCAAAGTTGATATCTTATCAAGTTCAGATACATAAATTGATACTGCACCTTTATGAACCAAAGTACAACGCAACCAATGGGTGTGGAGAGGTGAAGGTTTCAGTAAGGGTTGGCACTAACAGTGGCATCTAGTACAGTAACAGATGTACTTCGTGACAGAGCTATCACAACTGGGGTGGTTACAATAACATACTGTTCCTTGACCTTTGGATGTAGCTATACTGTAGCTTTCTATCATTTTTATGGTCTAAGGGTAAAATACTCATACTCAATGTTTATTGTTTGTACTTAACATTTATTCAGAGATATTTTTCCAGCGAGACTTTCATTACCCGTGACTACAAAGGAATGCTTTGCATAGTGTCAGGTATAATAAAGAGCAAACATTGTGTTAGGTAGGGTAGGTTGCTTTACTTTACATAAGTAAAACTAAATAGAACAGGGAAGAAAACAACTTTCACCTACCCCCACCCGCTTCTATCCAAGGATTTCTATGACATCAAACCACAATGCACCGCACTGTTTGCAGTTTATACGCCGTCTCCATGGCAATAGGGTTAGTACGTCCCTTTATTCAAATAAAAAACAGGAAAACGTCATTTCCATCCAATCTACACGCTCTGAAGTGACATAATGGAATGTAGGAGCATAGAAAAGGTAGGGGCAGCATGAGTACGCGCGCACAGAAACTTCGACTGTTGGTCTGAAATGAGTCTATCGATTGTTGGCAATAAATAATCGCTATATTTTAAGATAGTAAATGGGAAGGGGCGGTGCAAACGTTTGCCACAGCTATTTGTAGAGTGCGTATTGAGACCGAAAACATTTTGCCTCCAGTTATGACATTTACGCATCGTTTCCTCTTTTGAGATGTTATGGACACTTCGATACCGAGACTGAAGACGGTGTTTTTGAATTTTTCCCCCATTTAAATAAACTACCTTTGAGCGATGATGAAGAAGGATATTAATTTAAACTTGGCAGATGCCACGAACTTGAAGCCTCATCTACGCGACGCGGAGAGCATTCTTAACTCTCCGGACCTTGGACTACTGAAACTAGCTTCCCCTGAGCTCGAGCGACTTATCATCCAGTCCAACGGAATGGTCACGACAACACCAACTTCTCAGTTCCTCTATCCTAAATCGGTAAGCGACGAGCAGGAGTTTGCTGAAGGATTCGTAAAAGCACTTGAAGACTTACATAAACAGAATCAGCTGAACGGAGTGACATGCCCTCAAACGAACAGTATGGATATGGGCACAAATGTTGCCCCTGTCACCATCCATCCGGACCTTCCTGTATATACGAACCTCAACAGTTATGGTAGTGGCCCTTTGGGTACCACTGTCAACTACTCCACGGATACGGTTCCATTCCCACCCCCTCCGATGCATCATCTCGGTGGGACTCAACAACAAGAACACTCCCGTCTGCAGCCCCTTAAGGATGAGCCGCAAACTGTACCCGACGTCCAAAGCTTCGGTGACAGTCCACCACTGTCGCCAATCAATATGGACACACAGGAGCGCATCAAGGCCGAGAGGAAAAAGCTGCGAAATAGGATAGCTGCATCCAAGTGCAGGAAAAGGAAGCTGGAGAGAATTTCAAGGCTTGAGGACAAAGTTAAGACACTGAAAACTCAAAATACTGACCTGGCTTCCACGGCAAGTGTTTTAAGAGAACAGGTGGCCCAGCTAAAACAGAAGGTTTTAACCCATGTCAACAGCGGGTGTCAGTTGTTGCCACAAGTCCAAGTGTACTAATCGGACCACAAGACAATAATCGACCAGCATATAAGCTTACCTACCATTTCATATTAGCTCTTGATATGCAGTCAAACCTCTGTTACTGAAATCACTTTGCCGATGTGAATTATTTTACGTTTACAGACTTTCTACTGTACATTGATAGTACCCAGACTGGACCCAACCAGTTCAAATTGTATCATAGCCTAATACTGAACATTCATGTATTTGCATGCTGTTATTGACAAACTCGAATGTTACCTAAAAGGGTGTCATTGGGCGCACATCATAAATGTTTTACGCTGTTTACAAGTACCTATGAATACTGTATATTTTATATTCAATGCTTCACAGTGTCTTATGTCAAGTGTTTTTATATAGGTATATTGATCATAAGATATTGTCACATTTTGTTGCATCACATTTCCTTTCACTTCTCGACATTTTGACTTGATCTGTCGTTCTGTTGTCGAATAAACACATTTGCTCAGTAATTTGCTCAAAGCACTACTTCTGTCTCTTGATTTAGTCCGTTTAAATGAGCCTACTATGAAATATGTATTTTATTTTTATGCTCTCTTTACAGTTCCGTTTGGACTACTATTAGGTGGGGAAGCAATAAGGTTGCTTTACGGATATGCGAAGTCCAGCTTAAAGACGATTGTAGTTTTAAAACCTCACGTTTTAGATGGGCTAGTTCATCTGCAAAGTATATTTAATCTATCTAAAAGAAATGGCCATTGATCACTTAAAGCCCAAATTCATACGTGTAGTAAAACACGAAGGCCTATCAACATAACGATCGCGATGCTGCTTAAATTTTATGAGATTCCAGTACAGGCAGAATGTATGTAGACAAAACGTGAATCTGTTTTGTAACAGAATTATGCAATGCGAAGACATTCGTACTGTGTAATGCAGAATGCATCCATTCCGGATGTTTGGAGAACGTCTTTCTTTACTATATCAGTTTAGGGGATTGCGCCACCTGCTGGCGCAATTTCAAATTGTGGAATTCACAGGTTGTCATTTGGTGAAGTGGTTTTCGTTTTATTTCGCTCAGTGATCCAGGCTGCACTATACTTATTAATAGAGTTGGTGTTCCATGGACATTGGGTCATTAAATCGATAATCATCAAGTGTTGACAGACTCATTGCCTTCACAGACAATAGGCAGCAGTAATGAGGCAAACTGCTCTCTTGTAACAGCACAAACTTTTATTTTTGTCCTTTTATTTATTTCCACAACAATGTACAGCAGATTTTGGTAATGTTCACGATTTGACAATTTGACACCATTTTATTCCCATATTGTTCTCACATAAATTACTGCATAATAGCTGCTTTTATCCCACAATAGAAAACCAAAAATAAATGTAAACTAAGTCAACCTTACTTTGTAGAATAGTATTCGGTGGATACAAAGTAAATAAAAATCAAATTAAAAAAATAATAGTAACGCTTTGGACCTCAATCAATTCCGTCATAACAGCACAACCTTAAAAGAACCTCAGTTGGTCAGTGCACGTTAAAATAAATACACCAGCTCAATAAATCCCACACTAAAATCGAACACTGTACTTTGTATCTGTACCAAATTCCATCAATATTTGCACCACAATTGCAGCCTGATAACTAATCCAAGTTTAGAAATTTGAGATTACAAAAGACCTCAGAAAAAATGACAGTAATTTGAGTCCACGAATTGACATCTATAACAGTTCTGTTTCATATAAGATTAGTGATGTACGATAAAATAACCACTCCTGTATGGGCATTCTCATTACTCTTAGAGCTTTGGGGATGTTGTTAAACACTACATAGAAATAGCAGCAATTACAAACCAATCCAACCCATTTATTCCATAACCTGAGGTACAAAAATCTTCAAAAAGTCAATTGATCGTCACCAACATCTTTTTCTGCAAAACTCATACAAGAAAAAGAAACGAAATCCACCTTATGTTCTTGTTCCTTCAACATTTAAAACAAGCATATAAATTGATTAGATAAAAATTGTGTGTGTTAGTAGCAGTTTCACTGTCAGACACCTCTAAGCTTAAAATGTGGTTCGCTTGTACTGTGTATTGCTTCGTAATAAAGTGACACCATTCATATCATTCACAAGCAAGTTTAGAACAAATGCAGATAAAATGCGGCTTTGAGTTCAGATCTTTTTTTTTTCTTCTTCTTTTTTTTTTTGCAAGCCTGGAGTCAATACACCACAATCCACACATGAAACATGACATATTTACAGTTTGCTTCGTAGAAAGGAAGACAGCATCGGAAAGGCGAAGAACAGTTCACGGTGGGAGCAATCTCTGGATTCTACTGGGAGACTCTTAATATTGAAAAAGTCACAAATGTTTACACTGTATGCTGTACTACCATGTTCAACTAATTATATCATCCATAGATAGAGATAATCATTGTTACACTAGTGTGTATTCTCATTACCATATTGAGTAACTAACGTGAAATCCTTTTGTCCTGGCACGCCTAAAAAAGCTTTATTAACTTTATTATGAGTTGTAAACTAGCTGTTAACTAAATGGTTTTCATCTTTCCAGAAGGGTTTGAATTTCATTACACTAAACAGCAAATAGCCTCAAACACACTCTCACAACAGAATCACAAACACATACTTGGATAAGCTTTGTCTTTGCTGCTAGAACAAAACAACAAAACCAAAAAATGGTAACTCAAGGTGCTGAATGTATGTGCCTTTTGATAGTTTGATCTGATTTGGAATAGGTAATACATAAATTTACAGTGTGTGAAAGTAAAAATCATATAATTATTCTAAAGCACTGTTTGACAACTTTAAGCTTTTACAAGTGGAGTATTGTCTCTCTTTGGAACATAAACTGCATTTATTCATTATCTCAAAAGAAAACAAGGAAAATGAATGTAAAGAGTGTTTTGCTCGATGCTTAGGTGCTGCAGTTAGGCCCCATTTCTGTCAGGTTAGCCTTCTTCTACATAAAATATTTGATATAGGAACAGCTGCTTCAATCGACCCATGATGAGGTCACAATGACGACAGGAAACAGTCGAGTGTTAGAGCATGACATAAATTATTGAAAACCTTATCCAGAGGAAATCTACGACATTGACCTTTTATATTTGATACTGAGTATCTTTTAAGATTTATATACTTTTAAATCCATTTCAAGAAATGTATACCTGTTATATGTCATATATTGCACATTATTTACATATACATTTAAAACCAAAAAATAATTAAGTGTCTCTCATGTTCTTTTTTATCTGTCTATATATTGTTCGTATTTCTTTTGAGTATTTTTTATACATAAGTAAAAAAACAAAAAAGAAAGTAGAGTATCAGTGTAGAAAACATGACGACAAAAGATTAAAAGGCAGAATGGACAAAAAATACAAGACTGAGAATACGAGAATGAGGCATGGTGTAAGCCAATATGTTGACTAAAATAAATTAAATACATTTTCGGTGACATTTCACACTGAGGGAATGCCAGTAGAGACACCAAAATGAGATGTGACAGATCAAAATGGTGTATTTTCCAACAGCATCAGCCCTACGTATGACTACACAGACTTTGATAGGGCATTCCCAGTCCCTAACAAAGGCGCAGATACTGTCAAATTGCAGTTAGGCTGACAGAAAGCAAGGTTAACATCGATCATAATGGAATCTGGAGTTTGGAGACCCTCACATCCATCTTTTAGGACCACATTGAGGAATAGAGAGAAGGACTGGAGGATACAGGATGACTATGGAACAGACCGCAAGAGTGACCATCGCCTACTCACCCGTACAGGATGACGTGTTGGTGGAGTTAGGGAGGTGTACTGGGGGGGTAAGGGGGTGCGTGTGGGGACCTGAGGGTCGGGGGTTCAGAGGTCAGTCAGGCTTAGCATGCACAGTCCTGGTGGGGAGCGGCAGGCTGCTCAGTCAGCTGGGGTCCCTGTTTGGCTCCGGTCACCGCGGGGTCTCCAGCATCCAAGCTCTCGGACATCTTTTCGCAGATGGTGTCCACCAGGCGCTCGAACGTCTGCTTCACGTTGATGTTGTCCTTGGCGCTGGCCTCAAAGAATTCGAAACCTGCAAGATGACAGAGTAGAAAAAGAGGTCTCATGAGCAGGTTAGATCTGGTCTTTAGGGCACATCATCATTTCCTGTCCCACAACTGCATAGATAAACAGGCCCGTTACAAGTTGAAACGTAACTATTTAATGCAACTCTGATTCGCCGACTCACCCAGGTGTTCAGAGAGCTGCCTGCCTCTCTCTCCGGCCACCACTCTCTCATCCTCCATGTCACACTTGTTTCCCACTAGCAGCACCTGGGCGTTGTCCCAGGAGTATGTCTTGATCTGGGTAGACCTGTGGGGCACACACACATTCAGGTTGACACTCCACACAGGCACACAAGGCCACTTACAGTGGTTTTGAATCAACAAAACAAAGGTAAAATATTACTTTTCGGTAGTTCAAGGTCAGTACATATTCAGTCCTGTCTTGGTGCCATAATGCAGCACCAATGTCTGTCCTATCCTGTGTTTGGTACTTTGTTTTGCCAACTATCTTTCCAGATCTTGAATCTAAAACTTTTGTTCTAGAGCTTTGTCTGTAGGCTTAGGTGAAGAACCCATGGTAAACTGTTAGCTAGGTCAACAAACCACAATTACACACTGATATACTGCAGAGTAGTCTCAAGTGTCAGACTGGCCAGAGCTACATCTCTCGCAGTTTCATGTTTCATCGGCGTATCAGCTTGGTTTGCCTTTGTTGTTCTGGTTTCACATTCTCACATGCAATCCTGACCAATCACATACCAGTCCTGTACAGCGTTGAAGGACTCCTCGTTGGTGATGTCGTACATGAGGATGAAGCCCATGGCTCCACGGTAGTAAGCAGTGGTGATCGTCCTGTACCTCTCCTGCCCAGCAGTATCCTACAGACAGGAAACACACACAAACACATTTAGCACCACTTGCCAAACTGACACATCATCTAACACACACCAATCAGGACAACCGAACTCTTCTCTTGAACACGCCAACATCAGATACTTTCAACTGCCGACCAAAGATGGCAAATCTGTAGCTTTCAGAGCCCCTGAGTTTGTTTATTTTTTTACCAATAATTGTGCCAAAATTTCACCACTCCCCTCATCTCGCTTTCACTCTCTCTGCCACTCCCTATACCGTTCTCTCTCTCCTCCTGCTCTCCAACCCTCCTTTCCTCACTGCCTCCATGACTTTGGCAACAGAATGGTAGCGTGCGCAGACAGGTTGAGTTACAGCCTTGGTTCTAATGAATGCTCAAGGAATTAAGTCCTGGATCCCTGATACCCAATACTGCCTCCTGATCAGCTACTGAGCTACCAATCGACTGAGCAACATCAACCTCAGTTCTCGTGACAGTGTTGGGTAAAAAAAAAAAAGACAAGCGGATGCTTGATACACAATGCTTTATACTAACTAAGAACAGAAAGACAGTATATTATCCTAAGAAACTGTATTTGTTCGGCGCACCCAAAATAATGCAATCTGTCTGGCCAGATTTCAGACCTGTACATTTTTTTCCACATCAAAGTAGCCCTGTCCTTGCCTATCGTAGCATCACAGGAAGGCAGCATGACATTGCATTTATGTAAATGTGTGGGAATATATATGAATCGTTCCTCTATGAACATCAATATTCAACTGCATAGTGCAGTTGGACATGTTTGAATATAGTCAGGACTCCAGGCATTTTCTGTTTCATCCACTACACTTGAGTAGCACCTACAGTTGGCTTCACTGCACTGTGGGTTGGGGGATGGGTAGCAGATAGACTGTGTATCTATGAGAGAGAGAGAGAGATAGAGAGAGAGAGGGAGAGAGTATGTGTGTGGAAAAACTGAGAGCAAGGGAGAGAGAGAGAATGCGTGTGTGTGAGAGAGTATGTATGTGTGAGTGTGTGTTTTGGCGTTTGTGTGCGTGTGTGTACAGAGGGTGGGGGGGGGGAGCGCACTCAAGGAAAATGTGTAGTAATGGGGGAGGGTGCGCACACAGTCATCCCCCCCCCCTCCGCCGCCCCAATAACGCACTCATGGCTCTGCTTATTCTAACCCACTAGACCACAGCACATCCTGCACTGCATCTCCTGAACAATATGTTGGTAGTAGTAGGGTTACGTCTTTCATGTTACCATCTTCAGGGAAAAAAAATCGCATGAGAAACATGTATTCATAGAGTGCTGTAGACTGCAGATTGCTACTGAGCTATCCCCCTTAACCACATCTGGGTTATGCAATCACAGAGCAACGTCAAATGACCCCTCGGCTGAGCAGAAGATTTACGATCTAGCCATTTTTGGAGGTGTGAACATTTAGGGGATTTTTACCCATATCTGCAGCTTGATCCTTTTGTCGTTCCTGTAGATGGTCTTCACTTTGAAGTCGATTCCCACTGTGCTGACAAAGGCTGGCGTGAAGGAGTCGTCTGCATAGCGGAACAGGAAGCTGGTCTTGCCCACGCTGCTGTTGCCAATGATGAGGATCTTGAACATGTAGTCAAAGTTCTGGTCTGAGGACTCCTTCTGACCATAGGTAGCAGTTGCTGAAGCCATCTACATAAACATGCTCGATCGAGAGAGAGACAGAGGAAGAGGGAGAGAGAGAGAAACAGAGAGAGAGAGACAGAGAGAGAGACAGGGTTAGGGCTTGGTAGCTTCCAGCAGCATATGGACAGAATGTACACTACAGAATTATTTTCAGGTCTACTGCTTTCGGCCATTTGTGCCAAAAGCCACCAAGAATATAATCAAGACAACGCTGAAACGTGTTATTGCCATTCAGATTAGCTTTAGGCTAAAGAAACTTAGAAAGAAGGCGCAGTAGTCATGAGGAAAAGTACCAAAATACTGTGAATCTTTATGCACATTCTTGGCATTTTTTCTTCCAAAATCAAGTTAAAGACCTTTATAGCCATACCCATCAACACAAACTATGGACCTTGTTTGAGCAAATTAGACCATAAACTGCCTCCTAAACATGAATTTAAGAGTCCTCTCTTCAAAGTCATAAAATAATTTTTCCTTGAATATCTGGATATTGAATCAAATAATCAGCCCAATCATCTACAGTAGTAATACGAAACCATAAATGTCTGAACAAGTCAACGCAAAAGTCAACTCTGGGGGTTTAAAAAAAGACAACATTTATCACCAAAAGTGATACATCAGTACTCAGCAAGGGCGAGCTGTATTAATCGATGAGATACATCAATAAACCAGGGGCAGGAGATGTGGGCATTGCTACAGACACCATTTTATCATTCCCCTTCCATTGCCACCAGCTATTCCTGTAACAAGAAAACATATAAAGCACTGTTGCCTCACAGGAAATAAATTGAATAGATTTGTTAAACATATTATTGGTTGGCTCCGTTTTTTTTAGGTTATATACTGCAATAGCCTAGCAACCTTTTGATGTTGTTGACGTACATATTCTTGTCTGTACCTCAACACTTAGAACTGCTTTATAAAGCTAAAAGCCACAGGTTCTCTGTATACATTGTTACTGCTTATGTTAGAAAAATGAAGTATAGATAGAGAATGAAACAGAATACAATAGAGAACCATTGTGTCACACTCAACAAGCCTCCGTTGTAAGGGCCAACTGGAAATATTGACATTCTTCTAACTTGCTAACTTCACACCGTCCTAAGTGGTAGAATCATACAGTGAACCATCGATGACATTGATTGAGGATGTACTCCTCAGACAGACTGGAAAAGCCTGTGGTAGTTTAGGACTCACACTGTTGGGCCTCAGCTACAGTGGTTTAGGTCTATTGGGATTCCGGGACCCCAAAGGCTTTGTCTATATTTAGACTGCTATCTTGCCTTGGCTGCCCTGGAACACTCGAGCTCCCAAAAGATAAGCACAAACAAGAGAGGAGCACCATAATAGGTGCTCTGACCTATCGTCTTACACGAAACACAGCAATGCTCCTGAATTATACAGCAACATCTACAATTGGTTTTTGCGAGCCATGATGACTGTCAGGTTTTTGCTCCACCACAACAGCAGTCCAGGAGTTGCAGAGGCCCTTCAGGACAGGGCGACATGTTTGTTAGTTGAGGTCATGAATCAAAACTGTCCTTATAACTGTGAAAGAGAAGAATTGCTTGGAAAAGGCAAAGAAGAGACTCGATATAATCCTCCGTGATCGATTGCTTTGGGTCCGTCGTTGAAATCGAAGTAACGTCATGTGGAAACTGAAGCGTCAGTCAGAAAACAAAGAGCTCGCTTTTCCTAGCATGAACCTTTCGCAACAGCATTTCCTTATTCAGGACAAGCATGATCATCAGCCTTTCCTGTTTATCTATTCAAGTAAAAGGGTCTGAAGCACCTTACGACAGATGTGTGATGTCAGACTGAAGCAGTGGGTCAGACACTTTTGATTGGTCTTTTGAAAAGCTCTCTGTTGGCTGTTGATTGATAATCCAGGATTGAGGCCTGGATTATCTCATGAAGCTGAGGAGCCAGACCAAATCCTAATCTAACACCCTGATTTAAGACAGACCTGTGTCACACAGCAGCCTCTCTCAATTCTGGTCCTTGGGACCCTCTGTCCTCCATGTTTTAGATAAAGGGGGTGTCAAACTCCGGTTCTCGAGGGCCGCTGTCCTGAAGGTTTTCGATGTTTCCCTGCTCCAGCACACCTGATTCTAATGATGGGTCGTTATCAGGCTTCCACAGATCTTGATAATAACCCATTCATTAGAATCAGGTGTGCTGGAGCCGGGAAACATCGAAAACCTTCAGGACAGAGGCCCTCGAGGACCGGAGTTCGACACCCCTAGATGCTTTAGAACGCTCCTGATTCCAAATAAATGAGTTGGTATCAGGCTTCTACTGAGTTTGATGATGACCTGATCAGGTGTGTTGGACACCTGGGATTCTACCTTACAGTATGCCAGGACCATTTGGACTAAATGAGAACTCTGTTAAGACATTTCCCAATCACAATGTTCTTACCTTAACCCTGTCCTTTGATGGCTGATATATTTGATACTGAGCTCTTTCTGCAAACAAATCACCCAATTTAGCATCATAACTCCCGACAACCTACTTTCTAGAGAGATAGAAAGGCTTGCTAGGCTGATCTAATTATCAACACATGACAGTTGTCCTACATGTCAAACTACACATCTTACAGCAAATTAATCCCATTTATCATAAATTAATGTCATAATATATTGTCCGTAAAATAGCACCACAATCCAACTTCCCCTTGAGAGGAAAGGTAGATTAAGGGGGAAATGAACCAGCAAAGTATTTGTGAAGTTGAACACAAGCTTTCCCGATAGTAAATAACATCCCAAATTCAAAGTCCGCAGTATGGTAGGGTGGTAAAAGATTACCTCCATTGTCTCTTTACTATAGAAGAAGAGGCAAATGAGATGGAGTTAAGTATAGCACACCCTCTTTGTAAATTAAAAAGCATAGGCTAATGGCGGCTTTCCAGTCTCTGAATGCAAATTGGAAATGAACAGACAGAGGCTAGTTCTGTCTGTTCTGTTTATTGGATAGAAATAGTATTCTGCGGCAGTGTGGCTTGATGGATATGGTGTACAAGCAGCACTGGCTAGAGCACCTGTCATTAAACATTAAAGATGCTTTGTCACTTTTCTGGTGGTCCTTGCTCTTGAAGTTGAGACATGAGAGTATTGGAAGCGGATATAGGGAATTACCAAACAGCATTCACATTTATGCATGCACAGCCTATTTAAAATTCAACAATAATATTAGAAAGTGCAGCAATGCAGTCATTCTTCTTCGCTGAATATGTACTACACCACTGAAAATGGCATGGTTTCGAATCTAGATTAAGATAGCTCAACACATTTGTGGTCAGTCTGACAGCCATGAGGTTTGAGAAATGTTTGCACTTAGTCACAGGACAAACATGACTTATTCTAGTCAGAAGTGTGGACCAAAGGCAGTGCCTTATGATATTAAGGAATGAATTACTTATGAGGAATGTGTTTACAATGCAGCCTCATACGCCCAGATAGGTGAAACCACTAGGTGACGAGGTGAGCGGTATCCAAACGGGGTGTGTGGACTGTTCTGATTGGTATGCCTTAAGACTATTGACCAAAAACCGGGTGCCATATTACACATGATTGTCCTTCCTTTCGTCTTCTCTCTCTCTCTCTCTCTCTCTCTCTCTCTCTCTCTCTCACGCGCGCGCGCACGTTCTGTTTTACACACGTTGCAATGCTGTTTTGATGTTGTACCTCATTGATGGATAAACATAGGACTTGGACGGAAACGTTCAGTGTGGGACATTCTACATGATCAGAAAACGACCAAGACGTATGTGGTGTCTCGGCACAGGCACAATGTTGTATATCCATCACACAATAGTTCGATGATGAACTGCGATTGTAAAATTAGAGGTTTAAGTGCATTCTCTTGATACAATCCGTACAAATGTTGGTTATATTGGGCTTTTAGAACGATCCAGATGTCACGGATTCAGTGTAACCAAGCGTCTTGCTGTTTCGGCAAGGCATTGGCCTTATCCCTTTGATGCTATAAATACCACATCGAAAGCAGTTTCTCACCGAATCCACAGAATATGATGCATAGGCTGATACATTTTGCCCAACAACAGGTCGAATCTTTTATGTCTAAATAAAGCATCTTGTGTCAAATGAAGGTTATTGTTATCTCAAATGTGTTTTTCCTTCGCGTGGCCTATCTACCAAAATTCTATTGTCAAGCAGCTATATCGCGTAACCTATATGACATGATGAAAATGATCAAATAAGATCCAGGCAACATCTTACCTTTAAACGCTTTCTGTTCAGCTATTATTGCACCAGTATAGAACCGCGTTCAGCACCTGCAGAAAGACTAGCGTCACTTGACTGACAGTTGACGACTGAAATGGGCGGGCTCAATTGTTGGCCCAGTTGATTGATATTTTAACGAACTAATCCGGGACTACGCTTTAACATTCGTCTTAAAATATTGAAGATGGGTTTACCACCGTGACATTCAATATTTATCATCCCGGCTTGAGCCTTTCTATAATGTATTAGAATTGAGTATCGGGAAATACACAATCAAATGGTCATGCTCTTCAATTTGCAATAGTTTCTAATTAATGGTAGACTATCTTACTTTTGCTACAGTTCTAAGATAGGAATAAGACAAAATAGTTGTGATAACCTGTTATAACTTGCTGTAGTTATCCCCTTAAATTCTTAGTACAGAATCGGATAGCCCGCTCAACCCAGCGACATTAAATAGCCTCTGCCTTATTTGTCTGGAATGAAATAACCAACTAACCAACGAACTGTTAAACGTTATGTATTCATAGACTGGTTTATAGCACGAAACTAGGACATAATAGGTTTAATGTTTTACAAGCTTTGCCAAAATAACGTCAAAAGCGCGTCAGCAACATGCGATAATCTCCCACACAGTAGATGGCAGTACAGATTTTGGTTGAGGCCATTGATTCGTTTCCTGTTCAGTCTTGGGTATTTTTGTCGATTGAACGCATGACATGCTGGTAGCCGGTAGAAACATGTAATTGACTATTACACCTTGGAGAAACATATACTGGATAAGTCATTTTTTAATTTGTAATTGTAGCCTGATGTTCACCAGGCATAGCCTATGCTACGTCATGTTTTGAACTATCGGTAGCTGAATCCAACTCGGCTAACTTAATTAATGTAGTTTAGTTGCAGTTAGCTACAGTATCATGATACAGTATATATAAGTAGGTTATATATCGACGTATTACAATGCTAACATAAGCTAACCACAGTAGCTGTCAAAGAGACTTTGACCCAGACCTTTCGAACATTTTACCTTACTAGATTGACCAGAGAGACATGCAAGCCACATGTCAATAAATAGATAGAGCTAACTCTAACTGTGCTGCAATTCCTAAGTCAAGTCTTCTCTAAGTCGTGACTGTTTGCGTGCAGGCAGCAGCCAAACAAGGGGAAATCATGATTCCTCGGCCCAGTAAAGAGTTTTTCGTTCGGATGTCCTTCTACTGGAAACCACTGTTCCGTGGAAGGTTTCTTATCCTAACGAACACTCTCAGCGGGGGTGGTATGCTAGCCCTTGGAGACATTTTACAGCAAACCAGGGAGAAACGGAGAGACCCTGAAAGAATTCGGGACTGGAGACGAACAGGTAAAAAGCTTCACTTAAAACGTAGTTGACTCGTTCCGCATCACAGTGTAGGATGGAAGGAACAAAGGAAGTCGTTAAAAAAAGAACGACTTTAATCTTACAGGTCGCATGTTTGCCGTTGGCTGCTCCATGGGACCTGTATTGCACTACTGGTATTCCTGGTTGGACAAGATCTATGTCGGAAAAGCTATACGAACAGTTGGGAAGAAAGTGTTGGTGGACCAACTGATTGCCTCTCCAACCCTTGGTGCTTGGTACTTTGTAGGTGAGTCGCTGAAATTCCATTCTCGATGCCCAATCCAGGGGTTTTTTCCCGGTTAGCTGTTGAAGGCTAACATGAAAGCACTGTGTGCGTATGGAGCCAAAGGTTAATTGCTTCAAGACGCAAGTCAAGTTAAGAGATGAGTTTTTTGTACGTCAATGCCAGAGATTTGACGGTCAAAGGTTATTCTTTGTTGTATGAAACAAAACATTGGAAGTTATGAGCAATGTGTGCCAAACCCTGACACTACTTTTAGACTGGGTGATACACAGGACATTTTGCAGTCATTTGACATGCAAACACGTTGCAGGTATAACTTGTAACCATAACCATAGTTTGAACTTGTCTGTTCCAGGGATGTCAGTAACAGAAGGACACACAGCATCTAAAGGCTGGGAGGAATTTAAAGACAAATTCTGGGAATTCATTAAGGTAAACACACATGCTGGAAAAGAGTGATTTGTTGGCTGCAGAAAGAGGTTCAGTACAGAGGTCAGGTCATCGTGCACAAGATGACCTAATGGCAATCTGTGTTTGTCATTTCTCCCTGTAGGCTGACTGGTGTGTCTGGCCTGCTGCACAGATGATAAACTTCTATTTTCTCTCACCCAAATTCCGAGTGCTCTATGTGAACACGATCACCTTAGGTTGGGACACCTACCTCTCTTACCTCAAACACAGAGTAAGTTTCATTGGCCAATATCTGACCTTTTCACTTGGTTCTCCAAATGCAGCTGAGGCCTCCTTGCAGAAACTCAGTTCAGACTTTTCTTTGTACATAGTCTTGTTATACTACTAGACCTCATCGAGTTTTTGTTATCGTTTTTTTTTTTAGAGAACGTTTCAATTTTATGGCGTTAATGGATAGGGACTGATAGAGACTGTAAGGACAGGGAGACAGAGAGAGATGGCATAAAGGAAATGGCCCAGACTGGAATTGAACCCAGGTTCATGTGCTAAAGCTACAGTCCGTGTGGTATGCATTTTATTTATGCAGGTTGCTTTAAATACGAGTCTCTGCTAAACGGAAACAAAAGTTACGAATGAAATTGTAATTCTATTAGGCGGTTGTTTCTGTATGTTGAAACTCGGTACTTTTGGTCTGTTGACAGGATGATGGACAGCCAGGAGAGGGTTCAGACACGGCTCCCATGGAGGTGACGCAGGAGGCTGTTGGGTCAACATCTCCCCCTAAACCTCTAGAAGAGACTGTGTGAAAGTCCCACAGGCAAAAACTCTGGGAGTTTTATTTGGGATTTTCTTTTCTTGGAAAAGTTTTCCCTTTCACGGGTTCTACTTTCCATTTGGTTAATTAGTATATTTATTTATACATTTAATCCTGACCTCTTGTGTAACACTTTTTAAATCAGGGATCAAATGCTTGAGATGCTGCCTCTTAGGGTGACCACAACATGGAGAATGATTAGACTTATCAATGATCATGGTTCTTTATTTAATCAATACTTCTATCTAGCGATAATTATCTGATTTTGACAGTATGATATTCAATATTGCCTTACTATGTGGTCCTTACCTGTTACATTGTGTCACTGTGCCAAATAGTCATTTTTTGTGGGGTCTCCTTTTGAATGTTTGACTAAAATATTTATTATTTATTTGACATAAACTTAGGCAACTAAAGTAACGCACATACTGTATATAAAAATATTGATTTAAAAAAATGGGTCCTATTTTATTATTTAGGACATGAAGACTGTTTACCTTTAAAAAAAAAAAAAAAAAAAAGATTTATAAAATTATTTTTCCATGTTCTGAGTTTTTTCTTTTTTTGGGGGGTGGGAAAATGAAGTCAGAAACACTTGTGAGAATTCAATTCAGAACATCATCTTTTAAAGTCTGTTTTAATCAAACTTTTAATGTAATATTTTTGGGAAAGACTTTGGTATAGCAAGTGATTAGATCCAATAATGTATTTTTTCCTACCTGAATTGAGTTGAGTTATACTGTGCATATCATATATATATATATAGATGATTAAGATGTAAACTGATAAAACGAATTATGATGAAATGGTGATGCAGATGGTTGTTCTTTTCAGAATACTGAAAGTAAATGACCAAAAACAAGCATTATCGTCACGTTTTCCCATCTTTTCTATGAAGGTGTTAACTTCAGTTATTTCTACTGGTCGTTATAGCCAAGTTATACCCAGGTCTTGTAATGGTTGAACAAATATTCCTGTTCAAACAAACAGTGACTAACCAGCTCCATTTAATATGGACCATTGAAAGGTGCACACCTACTTGGTCATTTAGCAATATCCTGCTTTCAAGGATGTAGTGTGTGTGTTTAGGAAATGGCCAGAAGTTCTGCATCTCTAACTCAGCATGGCCACCACAAAAGACCTAACTATACTCATGTTCATGTTAACATTAGCAGGCGCTGCCGGTAAGTCAACATTTAATGTCTAAGATGTATTATTTTGAGATTGACCGTTTTTTACTTATCAGTTTATTTACTCTGCACAAAATGCTAACATTTTGAGGTAAATTTGTAGGCAGTTGAATTCAAGGTATAACAGTGGGAAGTAGAATTTTCCATCTACCTGACGTTCAGGGTTGGTTTGGTCAGTAATTTCCAGTGATGTTTCATAATTTGCATAGTTACAAAGTACACACTTCTATGTGTTAGATAAACAATCTGTCTAAGGGGAAAAAAAAACTATTCACAATCAAAGTATTTTCTTTTCAACAAGTAAATCAAAGATGAGTGAGATTACGATTTGTTATCAGTAATGACCTAGTTAGAAATGATAAATATGAGTTGTCATATTTAACGTGTCATTAAAGCACTAAATAAGCATATTGCATTAGATTAAAGTGTTTCTAGTTGAATTACATGAGAATGTAACTCAGTTGATGTCTGCTAACAGTTGGCATTGAGAGTGTACAGTATGTTGATGCGTTTCTTATTTCCATACAGATCGTAACATCAATCCAACCCCACCCAACTCTTCAAGTCCCATTACAACACCTGGCAGTGCAACCCACCAAAATACTCCCATTTTATATGACACCAAACCAACTGACATTACCGCAACAGCAACCACCATCATAGGCACCACGACAAAAGACGCAACCTCAGCAACACTCACTGCATCTACTACAGAGCTAAGCCAAGTGACAAACCCATCCAGCCAATCACAAACAGATGACAGTACCAACACCATTACTACACAGGCAGTGACATATTTTAAAACCACTGCGAATGACACTTTACATGATACGACTCCCTCCAATTTAACTACTTTGAATTCTGCAAGAACAGACATTACCATTACCACCCCAGGACAGATCAGCTCAACCGCAGGTGAGTATGCAAACCAAGGATGAGTCATGCATTATCAAAATCTATGAGAGAACTTTCAAATCATTTGTATGTTGTGAACTGTATGTTCCATTCCATTCCACCGTGCAATTCTTACGAAGTCCATGAAATGTGCTCAGTTGTTGATGCTGATGTTTTAACACATGGCCACCACCATTCCTCACTGTGTTTTCCCCATAGCGCTTCAAGCAAATGGAAAGAATGACTTATCAAGGAATCCAGGCCTTGTGGCAGTTCTCTGCATTTTCTGCATAGTTCTGGGGCTTCTGGTAGTGGTTGCCCTGGCAAAGGTTTGCAGTTCCAGAAGAAATAGGTTTGAGAGGCTAGAGGATGTGCCAATGGTGAGGTTTTCAAATTCATTTAATCAAGCACGTGATCAAGTGTGTTTTTGTTTTTAAATGATTATTTATAAACTATGTTTATTAATGGTTGTGATCGCGGGGATGTCATGATGAATAGGGAATCGATCTCATGGCAGGACAAGTTGCCCAAGGAACACTTAGATCTTTGTACCATTGGACCTTTTGCCCTTTAAGGGACACTGGGCCTACATGACTGAACCATGCATTATTACAGCAGTGATTATACACAATACCAATAATTGTTTGTTGAAACAATGTTAGAATCCCCTTTACAATCCATTGATCCATTAGTCTTGAATACTCAAACATAGTGTCTCTGGAAAGGATGCTTAAACGTCTTCTTAGCAATCACTTCTAACACAGGATACTTACACACTTTTGTATGTTTCCTTTTCAGGGCAAAATGAATGAAGAGTCTCCATTTGCTCATTATTCAAAATAATCAACTGTACCGTGTTTAAACTGGGGTTTGATTATAAATCATATTTAATTAGCCATGAGTAAATGTGCCACGAAATCTATGCCACGAAACATCTCAACTGTAATGATTATGCAGGTTGGTGATCAGAACAGAACTAATAGTTAGAAGTGCCTTTATCGCTCCATAAACTGTTTTTATCTACAAAACATTAGTACTGAAATGCAACAACCATTTGCACGATCATGCTGAAATGTTTTCTCAAAGCCTGAATAAATGAACCACATCTGGGCCAGTAAACCAAGCAACCATTAAAAAGTCTTATTCGTTATCCCAGGCTTAAAACGCAAAGCTGCTACACAAAACGTAGCGTAGCCATCTTCCACTGGCAATTAACTACACTTGAAGACAATAAGACAACAGAAATGCATTTTTATAGCAGTACCACGGTGTGTTTCTATTTTTATAGCAGTACCACGGTGTTTTTCTATTTTTATAGCAGTACCACGGTGTTTTTCTATTTTTATAGCAGTACCACGGTGTTTTTCTATTTTTTTAGCAGTACCACGGTGTTTTTCTATTTTTATAGCAGTACCACGGTGTGTTTCTATTTTTATAGCAGTACCACGGTGTGTTTCTATTTTTATAGCAGTACCACGGTGTTTTTCAATACTTTTCACAAGCTGCCTCCAGATGCTCTCCTCAAGACGCGCAACTGTATTGAATGTCCATTTGCCTACAAGCCGGTGTCCGTCTTTGTTGCACGCGTCCATTGTTTACATCTACTGACGTTTCCTGGCATGTGACTCCGCGAGCGTCATTTACAACTTACAAGCGGCAATATAGTACAGAGTTTGAAGTCTAAAAGTTAAAGCAATAAAATGCTGCTTGATAAATACAACGTTCTTCGTGGTAAAACGGCCAAACGTATAGTTTTTTCATAAGTGAATCAAGGGACGATTCACCAGAGAAAAGTCAAAAAATTGGACGAACTGAAGGTAGGTAACTTTTTTTGAACACGCAGCGCAATTACCAGTTCTCATTGCTTAAACGTGGTCTGAAGTTGAAAGACGATGGTTTTCAATCAACGACCCAAGTTGCTGAGTGTAGGCTATGTGCCTACCTTCAAAGATAAGAGCAAATTATTTACACACGTTTTTATAGATATTAAACAAAGTTGTACTTGTTATCAGTTACGATCATTGTTAGCCCAGTTGTGATCATGGCATGGAGATATAAAGCATTCTTCAGCTTCAGCCTTAAATCATCATTTATCCAAATAATGCACTACATAGCAAACAAATAACGAATTAAAACGCTGCGTTTAATTGTTTTATCCCAGTGTTTACTGTGGAGCAATTCTATACCGAAGTATTCTGTTTGCCAAACATAATGTAGGAACTAACGTTTGCTTGTTTCAATCACCATTAAAGTTCAGTGGTTAGAGTAGATTTCACGTCGGACCAAATGGCAGCTTTCAAGTTCTGCATGACCATTTGAATAAGGAATGCGTTTCCTGAAAATATTTATACATTCCCTTAGTCCTTCCCCTCCTCCCTCTTTATCTCCCCTTCTTCCTTCCCTTTAACTGTCTTTCTCAATGTAGCACACGCACACTACTTAAACACAAACTGAACAATCTTCCGGCTTTCTATCTAATTCAGAAATCAACTCTGCAATTTATTCTTGGGTTTTAGATTCGGTTTCTGGTTTGCCATGCGGTGCTCAATGGGTAATGTGATAGTGGCTCACAAGGAGTTGACAAATTCTGGATCTTCCAAACCTAAAAAGCAAAAACAAATCCAAAACTTTTGTGATAAATTGGCAAAATGCTATTTCACATCCGGGTTATAGAGACAAGACATGTCTGCAATGCATTCATGGATGGGAAACCAGCAAAGGTTTATCACAGAAATGTGTACAATAGAGTTTAAAATGAGTCTTACTTACGGAGTCCTCCGTGATTTCCAATAGAATCCGCTAGATGGAGTACTTTTGCTGCGCATTTGTATCTACAAATACAACTTTAAACTTGACAAACATTTGCAAAACATTTTGCTCTTATTTTGGCAGTTCATTGCATTTTGGCTCGACGAATCGGGTCAGTTACACGGCAGGAAAGAAAGTCTGCCCTATAATCGTGCGACTTCGTTTTTATTATAATATTTCTTGTCTTTTAGAAAAAAAGCTGGATGACTCATTTAGGTGTAGCTATTTTATCAACAAAATTCTGATAACTTTCTGGCTATCTTCCCGTATTGCTGTAGGCCCCATGTGGAGAGACAATCTATTGATATGGGTCAGCAACTGTAACTATGGGCGAATGCTGTTGTTAGGAGTATTCCTGTACAAAGTTACCTTTTACTGAGATAGCATTAGTTAGCCAGCTAACTCTTTAGAATCAATTTACAGAAAGTGTAGTCCAAGGTTGTAGCTATTGCTTGACCCCAGAATTGTCCAAAAGTTAATTACTTTAAAATAATTGCCAGTCTTGTTGCAGGTGTAAACAGCCTCAGGCTAGTATACGGTTTTTAATGTGATTGTTCTGCCTGTGCGAAAACCTCTTATCATCTTCCAAAGGTTGGGCTGTTTTGTTGGGTTTTACAAGCATGTCTTTAAGGCTGTGACATACTCGTTTACGTCAAGACATAGAAATCTTCAAAAATAAGGCTCAAGTGTTGCGCTATTTTATGGCAACTGTTTGGGCCATACAGTGTTGTTAAGGAAAGTGGTTAATATTTAAGAGACCATTACCGCCTACATGTCTTTTTGTTGACACTTATTTAACATGAAACTATTTTGATGCATTGATTTTATGCTTTCATTCAGCGACTGGCTTTTGGCAGTCAACAGTGAGCAACCGTTATTGTCTCAGTTTTATTGCTATGAGAACAAAAGCAAGAGTACAATTCACAATATGACGATAAGATACGTATTGATTTATGTATTGGATACATATACATATGTGTTGAATACAATTGTATACAATTGAATAGAATACAATTGTATATTTTGGGGGGGAAAAGGCATGTCTAGCCCATAGTTGACCACATATAATCTTTTAATGTAAAGCAACCGGAAATGTTAAGGAATAATCCGTGATACCTCTGGAGTACTTTGGAGACCAATACATGTCAGATAAATAGGATCATGAAAGATAAATGTGATTGTATATATAAATGTGATGACATATATAAATGTGATGACATGGCTTTTTTCCCTCTGTAGACCTGCGATCGTGTGAAGGAACCCACATGTTTTTGCATCGATGTCTCGCCACTTGACTGAGGTAAATACTATCCACCTCTGCAATTCATCGCTGACCTCCTTGTCAGCCACACCCCCTACGCTCCAGCACCACCACCCCTCACCTCACACACACCAGCACCACCTCTCACCTCACACACACCAGCACCCTCCCTCACCTCACACACACCAGCACCACCCCTCACCTCACACACACCAGCACCACCCCTCACCTCACACACACCAGCACCCCTGGAGGCTTCGACCTCTCAAGTGACACCTTGGTGATAACTCCACCGTTAGAACCATCAATCTAGTTAAGGATCATCAATCCTAGTTAAGGAGTTTTCTTTAGTGTCCGTGCATTTGCGTCACTGCCAGAGATAAAAGCCACACGGGTTAATTCTTTACTAACTGTCAAAAGTATTTCTCAAGTGTGTGACGTTGATTGTTGTCGTTGGACTTGAACGTCCTCTGGTCGTAAAGTCATATCTGCAGCGTCCTTCATGCTTTACTCCTGACACAGTTCTTGAAGATACACCTCCAGCATCCATTCATTCATTTATGCGACAGAAGATTGTTCACCTTCTTTCTAAATTGTATGTAGGTCGTTTTCGATTTGACGATGCATTTTATACGAACCCTTATAATGGGTTTAGGGTGTGTCAGTGTCATACTCTAATGCTATTGCTTTACATATTCTGATCATACTGAGAAGTAGATGAGAGAAGACCATTATTGGATTAGCATATTTAATAACAGTGGATCCAAATGCATCGCTGATGAATCCACTATTGATGGCAGCTCTTTCTGTTTTATGTTCGCTGAGTCCTGTTGTAGAATTAATGATTCTGATTAAAGTGTTTGGACAGTTCGGCTCCCTGCTGGCATTACTGGGAGGTAGATAGGCAGCTACACACACTTTCTCCGCTACCCAATACCCACACGTTGCTGTCATTTTTAGTGATAGTTTTGTATTAGAGAATTAAATGATTATGCATCCTCCAATTTAAAAGCATCAAAAAGCCATTTTCAACCTTGATTGCTCTGATTAAAAACTTCAACAAGAGAAATGCTGTCAATATAAATAGCAATATTAAATATTTGATTAGCCCTTGATTGCAGCTGTGTTTGTACATGTGCGTGCATGTGTAGATACGAACGTGTCTATCTTCGGATGTATGTGTCTGCGTGTACGTCGGTATTGAAATGCACGTCGACATGTAAGCAGTTGAGGGCAGATGGGAGCACAGTCAGTCTTGTGAGCCCACAGTGCCGCAAAGCTCCTCCTCGCAGGCCAACTTCAAGTCTCACTGCTGTCGCAAAGCCACGCTGTACCCCTGAGAACCCTCACGTTCTACATCTCCATTAGAGCCAAACCCTGCTCTGTACAAACAACAGACTGCACTCTCGGAGCATCTGCCGTCTGTTACCGTGCCCCGGTCTTCCACAACAACTGCATCGTCGCTCCCGGTTACCGATCAAATTGATACGAGAAGTTAAAACGCTGTAGTCGTGGTTTAAAGGGTAACGTGACATTGTGTTAGCGTTCGAAATCCAACGATTAATATTTGTAGGGCTGTTTACAGAGCTATTCATCATTAGAACTGATTTTAATTATGTTTACATGTTGATTGGGAATAAGTACGCTGTTGTTGATCTTAATCAGAGTACCCAGTTAGAGCTTTAATTATTACAAGAGCTGAAATCTCAATGACTTAATTACATATCTGATTCCCTATTAAGAAAGTGCAGTCAAGCCAGTCATTTTATATGTAGCCTCATTATATCCCAGAGCTTTTCCTGATCCTCTCCACCGCTCTTTCATCCCTTTCTTTCATTTAGTCTGTCTTTCTTCTCTTCTTCCTTTTCTCTTTCTCTTCCTCTTTCTTTCCAAAGTCCATTGGCCCAGCGACAGTAACACTGCAATCTGCCAGTGTATTGATGTTCTTCACCATTGTCCAAATTCATCTGCACTGCCCAAAACTTAAGATGGTGGACGAATCTCCTTGAAGCGCCAAATAGATGAACCATCGACGATCAAAAAGTTGACAGTCTTTTTTTTTTGTTGTTGTCAGGAAGACCACTTTAGCCAAAGTCACTGAAGCCAAGTCTAGTCAGTTGTCATGTATTCAAAGCATTGAGGGTTTAGAAGCCCAGTTTGAACACACAAGCTGTTTGGTGTTTCAACTCATACTTTCTCACTCTTAGAATTGTATTTCTGGAGTGTCACATGTGGAGGTGTTAAGAGGTGTTATGAGTTCAGAGGTGCACTTTTCTCACACCTTCTAAATGGTCTACCACTTTTGGGCCTGTGTGGGCCTTGTTATCTAGACACATTTCTCTGATCTGTTGCTTTGTGCTAGCTGAAAAGAGACATTGGCTTTTTTTTTATCAAACTGATGACATCCTTTTGGCCAACGTCAATTTGGCCTGGGAGACATTTGTTTCCTCCTCACTGGGATTTGTCGAAAGCTGCAGATTTCTTGCGAAACATGATTGTATTCAAGCTGATGCTGAAGTTGAGCAGAGACCTCCGCAAAAAAATCCCGGTTTAATATACAACGTCTTCATTCACCAGTCTGCCTCCCTTCTCCACAGAGACGACAGGAATCCCTCCCCTCGGCCAACCCCAGCCATGCAGTGCGCCGGCGCTTTTCAGGGCCCATGCTGCTTCCTCCGCTGTCCCGGCGCCACTCGTCCCACGAGCACCACCGCAGACCCCTGGTGGACCTGGAGGCCATCTACAGCAAGGCTTTGGCCGCTGTCAACGACAGCCTGGAAACCATCTGCGACAGCAAGTGAGCAATCCAAAGCGAAAGGCTCTTCTCCTACTGAACTTGTTCAAGTGATTTGAGCCCTGGTCATGTTTCTCCTGCTGCTGCTCTATGCTCACGTACAGTGTACACACACACACACACATACACTACACACACACACACACCACACACACACACACAAGACACACACACACATCAGCGGCAGCATGCACACACTACCACACACAAAACACACCACACCACACAGCACACACACACACACACTTCACTAATGGTCTTGTTGTGTTTTGATTCGTCTCTTCATGTCTGCGCTGGTGCAGATAGGTGTTGTTTTTCCCACTTCCTGTCTACAGCCTTCATTTCTGCTCCATGCTGTGTGTGGTACCTCCGTAGCCTTTGAACTAGCTGGATCCTTGCATCTCCCTCTAAGCCTTGTCAGAATTAGAAAAGCCTGTCAAGATTGTTTCTGTCCCTTTCCATAAATCCATATCCCTCTATCACTCTTTTTTCCCCTCTCTCTCGCTCTCTCTCTCTATCTCTCTCCCTCTCTCTCTCTCTCTCTCATTCATTCTCATGGTATTGTTTCTGCGCACACAATCACATTTCCTTATCCCTTGGATCAGTATTCAACCTCTCCTTGACACAGTCAGTCCAGGTCTAAAGCCATGTTGAAAACCACTGCTCACTGATTGACTGTTGGTTACTTCCGGATGAAAACATCTGCTACATTAGCTACATTTTTCTAGTAGGATTTCTCTCCAGACATACCTTGAATAAAAAGGTTTTGACCAACACATATTCTGACTCTGTTGCAGACTATTTAGGCAGACCTTCTCATTTGACTGCCCTTCTCACACAAAGGCGAGATTATGAAACAAAAGCCACAGGGATTTAATAATGGATGTGGCTGTTTTTCTGCAGGTGTTATGGGTGTCTTGCTCTTATCAAATGAAAGGTAATTGCTGCTCATCTTAAGAAACAGGAAGAGGCAAGCGGGAGAAAGGTCAGGAGAGGCAGTAGAGGAAGTTCTTTTGCTCTTTTCTCTTCATCTTTTAACTTATCTCTCTCTCCCCCCCTCTCTCCCTCTCCACCTCTCTCTCTCTCTCTCTCTCTCTCTCTCTCTCTCTCTCGTTCTCTCCGTTCCTTGGAGCCACTAATGTTCCTCCACTTTCCTTCCTCCTCTGTCCTTTGCTTCTCCCCACGCTCTCCTTCGTTCTCGATCTCTCATCCTCATCAGTGATAAGACCATTATGTTTCTGCTAGCCAGCTAAAGGGCACAGTGACATGAATGGTACGGAAGAGATCAATTACATGGACTTTTAAATAATTTAAACACAATCCTTGTGTTTTTGAAGATTCAACTAATTACAATTCACTAATGAATAGCTCATTTTGATACATCTCTTTTAAGGTGAAAGATAGTTTTGTCGGATGCTTTATTGAAAATGTTTGGACTTTGGTCTAGAACAACACCGCCTGTTGAAAACATAAAAACTGTTGGCTAAATGAATAAAAGACCTTTTCAGAGTAATAGGAGGGCATTTGCCGACCTGTTACGTATTCATGTAGCAGAAAAAAGATAAATGGGTTCGTGTTTCTGAAGGTCATAAAATAAAACCGACGAGATGTTTTTGTTGTGACTCAACTGAGAGAGTCGCTGTTCGATGACTAGAAATGCTGTGTTCGTGGGACATCCATAACCAACAGAAATACTTCTTTTGATTTGTGGAATAAATTAGTGCAGAGTTCCCAGGCAGCATTGCTCATCCGTTGATATATTGCAACTTCACGTTCGTAGTCGTGCTCACTCACTCATACCTCGTGTCTGGAGTGGGTTTAAAACGCGCTGAGATTAGCTCACACTAACTCTTTCTCTGTCTAAGACGTCTGCAGAATAGGAGTTTATCTGGTGGCATATAGTTTACCTATTGCTGACTGTGAAAACTCAATCTTATATTATTTCGTGAGAATGTATTCGAAAAATGCTACAGATGGGAAAAATGGCATGATCCAAAAAGCTTCACGGTGGCGAAGTCTTTAGGACGGACTTTTGCAAGGATATCTTATTTTACTTATTTTTTCTAAGAAATGTTATTCCTCTTTGGGTGAAGATTGAACATCATTTTTTTAATAGTGTGTTTTCAGTGATTTGACCCGAGTAGCTGAGCGGTCTCATTTCAGCACCACAGCGCGAGGACAGCGCAAAATGCCAGAGTGCACGTTTTAGAAACGAGGTCACAGGGATTGAGAAGGTTCCCACTTGGTCAAGCCACAACACAGCATGGAGTGCACATCTTGGAGTCGAGATGGTGCGGGTTTAGCCAAACCTCCGAAACATCTGTGGCGGCAACCCAGAACTCATATTCGAATCAAGCAGCGTTTTCACTCGGACACAGAACGGTACTTGTGTCGCAACAGAACTCTGGAGAAACTGCGTCCTGGCCTCAAAAAGCCGCGAATGTCATGGCCAACCTCGTTGAAACGGTAATCCCTATTAACCTTCTTGTTTATCTAAATGTTGAATCACTTCCTTAGTATTCCTTTATACCGAGCCTGATCCCAATAGGCTAATGTTGAAACAGTTGTCAGTCCACTGGAGAAATCGAAAGCGACAATGTGTCAATTAAAAAAGTCAACACATCCCTGTAACTTGTTTTATGGCGAATCAACAGGCGTTGATTACTTTGTATTATATAGAGGGGGGGCTCTCTGATTTATTCCATCATTTGCATCTATTTGACTGTGTGTATGGGTCTAATTTACATTGACAGCAATTCAGACACAACACGCAGCACAGCATATGGTCTACCTACTTTTCAGCAGTAAGACCTGTCAGAGGCAATTATGTGTTTGTTAACATTACATTTTGATGGAACATCTTGATCCTCCAAATCTTTTATCTGCGACTATTTTGCTGCAGTTGTTGAAATAGAATCTGATAATGAGATTGAACTTGTCCCCCATTTCTCATGATATTGAGATAATGGAGGACGAGACAGGTACTTATTTTGATGGAGCAGACTGGGAACATTATGTACAGCTCGTTTCAATCCGATGTTCAAGGCATTTGAGTCCTGCAATGATGTTCAGCCATGGCTCCTTGTAGCCGTCATTATTTTCCACCATTTTTTTTGATAAACATTCTCTCAGCATTAGTCATGATTTGATGTTTTCCAGCTATTCACTGTCAAGGGACACTGTCTGGTTCCTACAAAAGAGTCATTGACTGTATGGGCAATTGTGCACATTTTCCCTATATTACTGTATTTAACCCTAACAGACCCAAGCAGCACAAACCCTGCTTAGCAATGTCTCCTGGCATAGGCCGGACTTGGGCACAGCGAGGAAAAAAAACCCAACAACCTTTTTACTCATTTCACATCTCATTACACATTAGAAATATATCCTGTTCGAGTTAGTGCTGAAAGCCTGCCATGAAAGCTGTCTTGTTGACTGTTTGGCATGGGAGATGGAAAGGCATTGCACATGCAGTGAAGCTGCTTGAGGTAGGAGTGAAGATGTGAGTCACCCACCATCACCACAGCATTCTGCCTTTTCAACACGTATGCCTTTCACTTGCATGTGATGAATATCAGCTATTGAAATCATCTATTGTCCTGTGACACAGCCCCACTCCGGGTGACAAGGTGTGCTTTCTCAAGGTGGAGAGGTGATTTTAGAGGCGTGCAACCTCCGCTGCATGCTAAACGTGGAGCCTTAGGACTGACTTGAGTCATTGGCCCTGGCATTTGTGGTCAAAGGAACGAGCCAGCAAAATAGGGGCCTGTGATGTCACTGCGAAGCCAGAAAAACTGGATTCATATCCAAGACGCACAATGAAAATACTGTTAAGATCACATCATGAGTCATTGTCACTGTCTGTGCTTCATATTTTCTGTAACACATTCTATCTGCTAGTTTTGTTTCAATAAGAGGAGCTTAGCGGGCGCTTATCCAGTCCGGCGCTTATCCAGTTCAGCGCTTGACGACCTGCATCTGTCGGAGCCAGAGGAGATAGAACACAGTCCAAACAGTATAAATCCACCGTGCTCTCTAGGTTGATCCCTGCTTCACTCCCAATGTCTGGCCACACCTCGGTGGACACGACAGACAGATGTAAGGTATCGCATTTTTAATTGGGAACAGTAACTGTGGGTGAATCTGAGCACATGCTGTGAGTCATTTCAGACTCGCACTGACTTTTAGTGAAACTTCAGATGCTGTGTGTGTGTGTGTGTGTGCGTGTGCGAGAGAGAGAGGCCATCAGTTGGATGTCTGAGATGTCTGTTGTGCTTTCTGGCGCACTTCAAAACGCTGTCCTCTCTTTTGAAACACTTTGACACTGGCTTGGCAAAGGATTAGCTGAAGCTGATGTTGCTATGGAACCCATCTGTTTTCAAGGGATGGTGGTCTAAAGGTCCGTGTTTACTGGGCTATCAAGGAAACAGAACCCCTTGTCCACTTTGTGCCAGGCTTGAAATGTGAGCATTTATCAAGCCCGCCTATGTTAAGATTAACAAGCTTACCATGTCAGGATTTGTAGTGGTTACTTAAAGGCTTGGTAAAAGCTAGCAAATGTGTGTTATGATCGCGTCATTAAAAGCAGCTTCCATCGTCGACTGTTGCTTGCTGATACGCACCATGGAGACCTGAGCCTGTGTGTTTCTCTGCCATTTTGTCATCATGTAACAGTGACACGTTCTCAGGTAGATGGCTTTCTAACCCATACTGTCAAACATGAAAGCTGATTCAAAGGTACCTAAAGGCTGAAAATAATGCGTCTCCTTGTCTGCAAGGCATGTCCTGCCAGGTGCACGGGGTGTTCTAGTGCCATAATGGGAGTCAGCAGGGGCATATGGAGAAGACTTCTTCTGGCACGAGTAGACGAGCGAGGGCCAGTCGTGATATGCCTCTGGGGGGGACATGGAATCACTAGAGGCTGGAGCCTTTGTGGGGAATTGAGATGATTCTCAAATGACTGGAAGATAGATGCTTTGTCATAGTGCAAAAAGTAATAAGGGATACCAGCCATATCATTTTTTTTTCAATTACTCAGAAGCACGGTTTTGCCGCCTTTTGTGCAATAAATACACATCGTGTTTGGGGATAGATGCGTTGTGGGCATGGAATTGTATTAGACCTAATCGATTGTGAGTGCCTCCTGTTCTGTTTTGTGGCTCGTGATTTAACGCCACAGTCACACTGGAAATGTGTTCTGCTTCGTGAATAATATAGAAGAATAATGACCAATGTACCTTGTTTTAACCGACAAAAAAAGATTTGCCAGTCCATGTTATTCCCTGCATTACCTGTCAAGGATAACGGTATATTTCACACTGTTCTCTTTACCGGCTTTTTGCATAGAGAAGAATGGGGAAAGTGCCGTTATGACAATTTGCAAGCAAAATTGCATCCAGTGTCAAATGATCTCTGGCATTAGTAGCGAGTGTAATTGTTGTCACACGTTTGTACATTCTGATTTGTTCTCATTGCTTATGATTATGCAGTAGAACCTCCATATGCAAAACGACCATTAAGAAACAAGTCGAATTTCCCCAAAACTGTGGCCCAAAACACTTTCGCATTATCACGGAACAGGAATTGGACGGTGGCCAGTTTAAAAAAATTACTTAATATAACTTTAGTTAAAGGCATGTAGTAAGCACTACTTTTTCTTTCTGCATTCTAATGAAAGCGCATTCATTTATGAAACTGTTTATAGTCTCCTCTGTCTATCCCAGCTTCACACTGGCAGCCCTGACCACTTATATATTCGTAAACATCTCAATAATGATACTATACGACTCGCTGGATGACTAGCAGAATGCGTCCAATCAGCTGATCCATCAGCGTGAGACGTTTGAGAAGTGGGCGTGGGGGCTGTTATCAGCCAGTACTATGGCCACCTCACCACCACTCTGCTTGTTAGCTGGAAGGTACCCTATAGATGTTTTTTAGTCTGTGGAGACCATTTGGAATTCTGGATAGCAAAATGGGGGATCTTTGATTCTGCAAAATAGATACAGGGGTGTTTTTGTACAATGATGGTACACTAGTTAGACCATACTGGCCTTTTTTACATGATCAAACCCAAACTTGTCCTGAATTTCGAAGCACATCCTTTGAAGAAAAATCCTACATTACTTTAGAACGACTGGAGGGTAACATACTGCGTATTCCTCGTAACGTAATTAAGCCAATTCACTTTTAGCAGTGTAGACACCACCGGAGAACCAAACCAGAACTCTTAAGATTCAAACCCAATATTCTGTTAAAAAAAACAACCCCTACCCAGACCCAATCCTCACAAGACGATACAATGTTTCAACACAAACAGGACGCATTAAGTAACTCCGAAAACAAGAGCATCCGGTGTTGTTCGAAAATACAAGCTGGATCAAAAGAACTTGAGAAGGATCCTAAAGCTCTGTAGCCTGCAGTGCCTTGTTAGAGAATAATACATAGGCAATATGGGACTCAAGCCGTAGTCAATCACATCCTTATCAGCACAGTCTTTCACATCCAAACCCAGACCTAAAAACATAGACCACGATATGAAGGCTGATTTGAAATTGAGCTGGCAAGTCTGACGAGTCAAGAGCCCCAGCACACGTATGTACTCGCATACACTTTTCAGCCAATATAATGACGTCCCTTCACCATTAGCTTGAGTTTTTTTTTCTTTTTTTAAATTATTATTCTCCTCTTCAAACAGTGTTGGAAACCAAGGCTGGTGAGAGACCTCGGATGACTAATATGTCGGTTCCATTTATTCATCACCCATTTCGAGCACAGCGTGTGTAATGGTGATGGTTGATTTTTCAGTCACTTTACAATCACATGCTTCCTCAGGCACATAGGTATGGGTCGGATTGAGACACACACGCATACACACACACACACAAACACACACACACAAACATGCACTCGTACTGTATATATTCTGTATATACACACACTCGCATAGTTTTACAGCCATAAAACAAGTTGGACAGATGGAAAGGAAGAAAGAGGCGGGTGCATTAAAAACATGTATAATCTGGCTGTCATGCCATTAGCCTGTGTGCCCACGGCAATGCTCCTCTCCTACTTACTTCTGCGATCTCGCGTATCGCTGCAGTGAAATGTTCTCTTGTGTTAATTACTTTAGCACCTATCAACAGCCCTGCTTTACCCAGGTGGATCCATCACGCTGGGAAGGGGTGCAACACAGTTCAAGCAGCAACACACTAAAACGAAAGAAATGAGCTCAAGAAAAACAAACGAGAGAGAAAAATCGGTCCGTGTTATCATCATAGAGTGCTGTGAATGAAACGTGTTGCGAATGATTAAGAAGCTATGATTGTTATGAACTTTGCGGAACCCTTTATTGACACGCTCCTAATGATGGGGAATGAGGTCAAAGCCTATAGCTGTTGAGGCCAAACGTAAAAGACCGAAAATAATAGATTTTCTTTTAGTGCATTTGTTATGATTTATCGATGATGGTGCTGCAGTCTTTCAGTCTGACCTTAGGCTTTCATTCGGAAACCGGGCTCACGACTTTGACCTTAAAGGTGGAACCACAGCAAGCGGCTTCCTTGGCAAAGACTGGTGTTGAAGCAGGGAACACGCAGTTCTCTCTCGTTTTGTTCCTAGGTTTCAAAATACAAAATGTTCTGTACGATCGACTG
The DNA here is from genome assembly GCA_036571765.1 of Plecoglossus altivelis. Taxonomy (NCBI): domain Eukaryota; kingdom Metazoa; phylum Chordata; class Actinopteri; order Osmeriformes; family Plecoglossidae; genus Plecoglossus; species Plecoglossus altivelis. The sequence goes on from BROE01000028.1 coordinate 8,829,427, forward strand.
GCTTCCAATCTGCAAACAGGCAGACCTCTTGCAGCTGGGGAGACGGACAGGCAACTTGGAAGAAAAATGACTCAATCAACCACTCTCATTGTCACTTGAAATGTAGAAATACACATCACTCACTTCTTTTCAATGTCTCTGTGCACAAGCACTGGAATAGAAGGATTGTCTGTCCTCCTTGATAGACCTTTAATACTTCAAAAAAACCTAACCTTCGTATTCGTTATTGCATGTTGCCAGGTTAGATCACATAGAAGGTTGCCTCTCCTTCTTTAAATAGAAGCAGGGCAGATGTCCTCTATGTAGCTCTAGCATGTGTAAATGAACGCTAACTCCAGTCATCTTTGGGAATTAAATCCTCTCCCCTGCTATGTTTTCGCACCCCATTCCTGACATACTGCAAAGGCACTGTGGTGCTACTTCTCCCATGAAAACATGTTAAAATAGAATTTCTGACTAGTACATTTCTCAGAACTTGTGATTTTTTTTTTCTTCGTCTTCCTACATCTGATTTGGCAGAGCCAGTGTGTGACCTTGATAGCATTCCAATGCAGTTATGCTCAAACTATGTCTAGCCTAACATGTAATGCTGAACTGGTGTGCGTGCGTGCGTGCATTGTGTTCCTTTGCGTAGGGTTCAGTGGTCGGGTGGTTGATGTTTGGTTGATGGTTCATAAAAATGTTTGTGTTATTTCAGGATCTATTTAACAGTCTTGAAATGTTTTTGTCCTCTTGCTGATGTACTTGTAAATATTTGGTTTTTACACCAAATGGAAGCGTGTTGACTGTCAGCTGTGTTCGACTTCCATAACACTGAACATGATGAACAGGAGATGGATGAATCCAGCCTTCAGGCGATGCCAAAGTCTTTTCCCTCTCTTTGTTACATTTCGATCTAGCAAAGAAACAAACATTGTTTGTTTTTCTATATTGGCTCACATACAGTTTTTTTTTCCTTTTGCCCCGTGAGGATGCATGTTTGGTAGACTGTCTCCCCTACACCCAGTGTCTACAAACAATTGTTTTTCTCTCTCGTGGGACGCTCACACAAGAATCCCCTCTGAAGAATAAAAAGTGACTTTAATATCCTTCTGAGCTAAGCCTCAGTCAGTCTCTCTGCGTATGCGGATGCTCAACTAATCAAAGCTATCGCCTGGAAGTTATTGATTACCAGTCTTCTTGCCTTCATCTTTGTTAGTATCCAATATCTCCGAGGCAGTGATGTGTTCTCCAAAAACAAAGATCCACTCGGAGCAGAATCCACCATGTCCGTGAGACCCAGGAGGAAGTCTCTCCTACGCACACTTCAACAGACACCACCAAGCCCAGCGATCTGTGAACGCCACGTAGAACGCCACTGAGAGAATTCTTGCTCGTACACTTCAGTGATTATTGTTTGAATTCCCTTTCTGACTTCAACCACAAGGGAAACGTCTGGTTAGAATGACAGCTGTTCGCCGTTGTTTTGAAATCAGAACACTTGTGTTCTTTAATTGCAACAATCAGACCAGTCAAGCAGTTCCAAAAGTTGCGCGAAAAGTGTTCATAAATTGCGTTCATAATAATTTTCCTCGTAACTTGAAAGTCCCTCCTGTTATGTGATGAGACCAGGTGTTATTATTACCTAAGAGGCTGATAGTGACAAAGAGCTCTGTGTGAGGAGCATGCAACGACATCTGCTGCCCACGTTACCGTGCCGACCATTACCGAGCCGCGCTCAGACCAGGCACTAACCGTGTGTTTGCCATGCCCGGGTTACTCATTGATTGTTTTTGTGCGCCCTAAAACGAAGGCCGTCATCCTCACGATGCCATTTCAGGCAGACGAGGCAGACTTGAACCGGGTTCTTGTGGCAGATCCAGGCGAAGCAAAGGTGGCTGTCTTCATCCATAGCCACCGTTGCCTGTTCCCTTGGACGTTTGCAGATGATTCGATTCTGCTTTTGTAAAAGCTCTAAAGCGGCTCCCTGTAACCATCAGTGAAAATCCAATCACAGAGCGACAAGTTCAAAAACAACGAAGTATAAAACAAACGGGGGACGCTAAACGAAGGCCTTACAGCGTTAACCCTAACCTTTACACAATAGGCACCCTGAATCACAGGTCACTCATTTCCTCTTAGTAAATCATTACTTTTGTAAAACTCTTTAATTTAATACTCATTTTCCAGAACGCTTTGGGCCCCACTGACTCTTGACTCTAGAGCCATTCTTAAGGGTAGCTTATACACAGTCACTGGATCTCTCATACTCCTCTCAGACAGGGGACGGTGAGCAGACTGACCGTGAATGAACACCACCCCAGTGACTTCTGAGGCAGGATCCTGGCCTTTGTGATGTAGTCTGGGCTTTCCTAGAAGGGTGCTCTCAGTATTCGGGCCGTTCGGTCCACGGGTCAGCTTCTGCGGCTGTCTGGCTGAACAAACTTTTGGGGGGGGGGGGGCTATTTCAACTATTGGATTACTTGAATCTACTTAAGAGCAACAATAGGTTTCAGACACGCTCACAACGTTCAGACAAGTATTCTTGATCTACAGTAAGGACTACATACGGTCAAAGTCAGACATATAAACAGTTTGATGGAACTGACAAAAGCCCAGACTTAGAAATACATTCTGTCTTGCTTGTTTCCTATTTAGATATTGGCTCTTTTTTCCGACCTCAGTTCAATGTGTGGTTCTATGCTGCACTGGCAGTTTCTTACGCCCTTGAAAAATAGAGCTATTATGACGGTAACGTCATACAGCTTTGAAGAGAAGTGTTTTTAACTCAACCTTGAATGTCATTCTAAGCGGTTCATAAACTGTGTGCTTTTCGATAAAACCATATCTGTTGAATTTCTCTCTTTTTTTCTGTCTTTTTTTTTACACAATAAACCTACGTTAGATGGAACATACTGACTTTGTCTGCTAGCTGGCAACTATCAATATAGCAAAGTGTTACTTCCCCTTGAAAAGTGTCATCAAATAAAGTGTGTGTGTGTGTGTGTGTGTGTGTGTGTGTGTGTGTGTGTGTGTGTGTGGTGTGTGTGTGTGTGTGTGTGTGTGTGTGTGTGTGGTGTGTGTGTGTGTGTGTGGTGTGGTGTGTGTGTGTTGTGTGGTGGGTGTGTGTGTGTGTGTGTGTGTGTGTGTGTGTGGTGTGTGGGTGTGTGTGTGTGTGTGTGGTGTGTATATTGTGTAAAATAGGATTAAGATAACCACAAAAGTCATTTCTTGGATAAGGGATGCTACAATGCAGTCTTGCAAGAATGTACACCAAGGTGCTAATAATATAAGCACAGTTTGAAGTGTCAATAGATTGTTACTAAATTAACAATAATAACAGCCAGTTAGCTGTTAAGTCTGTATTATTCAGAACTAAAGAGGGCTTCTTGTCTCTATCATAGAAAGACAACCACAGAAGTAAGCCACCCTGTTTAACCATGTCATTATTATGTATAGGTCCAATCTAGTTGTAATCCAAGTTTTGAGGCCTTTCGAAATGGGCTGCTTGTTGAAATCTGGGTTCCGTCCTATGATTTCTTCATACATATTGTGGTCCTGGACACCAAGGCTGGTGTGTGTGTGTGTGTAGTACATTTGGCAGGGGGATAAAGCTCTCTGCAGGCAGGGTTGGGGAGATAGTGAGTGCACCATCTGCTGGTTGGATTTGGCCAATGTTCACACAGCAGCTGTGTTTTCATAAGTGAGCTCATTCCAGTCAAACCAGTCCCTTGATCCTCCTTTCAATGGATTAGATCGCGGGGGAGCGGAGGGGCGGCAGGCGGGCGGCGGGCGGGGGGGGGTGGGGGGAGCGGGGGGTGGGTGGGTGGGCGGGGTGTGGGGTGGTGGGTGGGGGGAGGGGGTGGGGTGGGTGGGGTGGGTGTGGGGGGGCAGACGAAGTTAGTTTTGGATCAAGAGGCCATTTTTAGCATCGCTGATGTTGAATATACCGGCCGTCCTTTGGTGGAAGGCGTTATACTCAATGGACTGTACTTGTCCGGAGAAAGCAATATTTGAGCAACCAGTCCAGACCGACAATGCTGTTGAACTCCACCTTCCTGCCTAATTTCGCGGGGGGGCGGTGGGGGGGGCGGGGTGGGCGTCTCGAAGGATTTAGCCAAATAGACCGTGCACAATGAGGGGCCCTAGTCAGCCTCCTTAGCAATGTCCTGTTCCATAATTGGAACGCAGCATCACAGGCATGTGTTTGCACAGGGAGAGCAAAAAAACCCTCCTGCAAACTCTGGTTAATGTTTATACACGCGTGACCTGAGAAAGGAAATAATTATAAAAAAATCACTCCCCCCCCCAACCCCTCCGAGCCTAACCCTAACACCCCCCCCCCCCCCTCGCCCCCTTCAAGGTCTGATCCAGTGTGCCGAGGAGTCTGAGTGGGTTGCGTCTCCTGTGGCCTTTGCGAACTCCTCCATAACTCATGCTGGCCATATTTAGGCAGGAGGGGGTGGACACGGCTCGGTGCAATGTAAACAGAGCTTCCCCTGTAGGGGAGGGGGGGGTGTGCTCTGCTTGTGTCTGTGTCTGTCAAGAGAGCCAGGAGATCTCTCGCAGCAAGGTGAACGACATTCTGACGGCCAAAGGGGAACGTTTTGGAAAACGTACCGCGTTCGTTGACCGTTCGACCCGTCTCCGACGAGTTTGTCTCTTCCCTGAGCGCGGCCTGCGTCGATCCCGCCCGAAACCTAGCAGGTCTTCGAGTCGACCACCTATTGGACTCGGTCGGCAGCTTGTCGAGCTGGAATCCAGCAGGGGAAAGAGACGGCCCTGTTTGGAAGAGCATCCCGGCTGCGTTGGAGGTGAGCCGCCCTGGGGTAGCATGTCAGAGGCGGGGCCCTCCTTCGCCCTGGGCACCAGGACTCAGCCCATCAAACTGAAGCCTCGCTCCAGAGGAGGCTCACCCTGCGGTTCCCCCAAGATGTCCCCCAGGGACTCTCCTCGGAACTCTCCGGTTCTCTTCCGCAAGATGCTGGTGAACCGCAGCATCACCCTACAGAGGCGCTTCACTCTGTCACACACACCCAGGTAACGCCGTACCTGTACCTCACTGTACCTGTGCTACAGTACATCCTCTCCAGGAGAAAGACCAAACTTCTTTCCCGATTTTTCTAGTGCAAAAAAAGGTTTGCTCGTGCTTTGACAGACACTGCACTGTGTGCAAAGCCCGTCTACGATCGGTATCATTGCTCCCTTATTGCAATTGCCAGATGACTGCTAGTTACCCTGCATATCTGGGTTTGCATATTACTGTTCGAGTCGGTTCAGCTGGCACAATCTTTGACCTGTCACATTGCTAGATACTATTCTTGCATGTCATGTAGTTCTGTGTCACAAGACAGTACAAACAAAGCCTGCTGGTTAGTTCTGAAGGTAACTCCTGAGTCAAAATCATACGGTTAATGATTCTGTTGACGTCTCTTGCGTCCTCCTCTCAATGGGGTCTTTTGTTCCCGACGAGAGAGAGAGAGGGAGAGAGTGTGTCTCGTCTTGTGCCTAAGGTGTTCAGTTGTGTTAAGCAGGCCCATCGCAGGTCAACACAGTGCGCTGTTGATCTCGGAGCCTTGTCAGGCTGTGCGAGTTCAACGCACTGCCTTTTGGGATCAACAACACCGCTGCCTTACCTTCCTCTCCTTAACCTGGTGTAACAAAAGCAAAATCCATGGCTGTGTCCTGAGGGTGTTTTTAACAGGACTACATTTGGGGTGGGTGGGGGGTGGGGGGGGAGGGGTGGGGTAGGGGGGGGCTTATTTTCTCAAGGATCGCATGTGGCCAGCTTGTGTTTGTGGCATGGGCAGTCTGCCAATGGTTCTGTACAGAGGCCTTGTTCTAGCAGGTTAGGTTTTTTGTTTTTTTCCCCCACAATACCTTATGGTCATCAAACCACTGCCGAGATAAGGGAAAAAGATCAAAGCGGGGCAAAAAAAAACCCCGACAACAAATGAAATCCTTTATTCAATTTGAATACATTTTGACAGAATTAGACGACTATTTCCTTGCCAAACCGTTTTGTTGAGAGACCCATCGTAGAGCATATCATTGCTTTAACCTCTTTTTACTTATTAAATGTACAGTGTGTCGAGCACAACTATTACAAAACGATGCGAGGTCACGGTTAATAAATCAAATGAAAACACTAACCCCAAACTATGTTTTCCAAAACACTCAGCAGTTGGTCTGTGCTAGTGGGGGTGGTGACGTCAGATGGATTTTCCATATACAGGGTCATGACCTTAAGGTCATCGAGGAGTTCTGGAGACCGTTTATCCACAAAGAAAAATCTTTTCTCTACTCATAAGCTTCTAGAACATTCTGACTGCAGGCCAGTGTGTTCAACCAATGATAAACTTTTTTTCGTCTTCCCTGTTATCTTTTTTTCGCACCAGTATTCTTGTGTCGGAGAATAAATATCCTAATCAATCATGTTATTAGTTTTGTGGCATAAAAACACCTTAATCGTTACTCATTCTAATCCCTTTTTCTTAAAAGAATTACTTTCTTTCTCTTTAACCTATAATTGCAGCATCTAGAACTACTCATTTTCCCCCCCAACATTTTTTCTTTTCTCTCTCTGTGTTACAGTATGTCAATGGCAACATTTATCTTTCAGATTAGGAAGGAAGAATTCAGAACGTGCCATCATAGAGTTCCTGAACTGGGATTGTTTTGGATCATTAACGTGTGGACTAGATGAGCAGACAAGGCTCCTTCTGGTGGAGATATATGGAAGGGTATTTTTAGACACGGTGTGGGTTTGCCATACCAGCAAGATGTACCCCTGCCCCCAACTACTGTCCTAATACTTCTACGTTACTCTATCTTAGATAATCATTTAGGCTAGAGGTTTGCTGAATCCGATTTGAAGGCCTGTGTGTGTCTTCAGCTGTGAAACATGAGCTTCGATACTCTGTTGTAGCTGGTTAGAGTAGAGAATAGAGAACAGAGAATGTGGGTTACTGCCAGAAACGGTACGACTACACAGATTTAGTGTCGCTGATGTGACATATTTAAGTTTAGTCAACAACTCCTCATCGTGTTCTTGTGCACAGCTACTTGGCCAAACCGATTAGCCCTGTTCTTCGTGTTCCTGGCTGTTGGAAGGAACGTGGAAGAGCTCCACTTCATGAAACTTTCAAGGGGTGACCGTTTTTTGATCAATGCGGTCTTCCCAGGAGATCTGCACCCTGTCTGTCGTCTTACAGAGTGCAATTCTTCCCCCCCCCCCCCCCCCCGCCTTGTAATATAACTTGGTATGGCTGTGCAATTGAGTTCAACATGACATATTTTTCATGAAGCAAAGCAGATGTATACAAGTCAGCACAGGTCCACAATCGCTGCCCTTCCTTTTACGTCATAGAAGATAAATTCGAGCAATGTATGCAGCTGCAGAGGAGGTAAACGCTGTGCCGCGCAACAGGAGAGAGTCGTACAGCCGAGGTTATGTGCTGCCACCGGGCGCGGGGGGCGCCATGTGCCATGAAGAGACAGATCTGGGGGGCGTCTGGTCGCCCACTCAGACGAGGAGCCGCAGATAAGCCGATAAGGTTCCCCACGAAAGCAGAAACAGTCTTCGCATGCAAAAACACACAGGTACCTAGAGTGCACTTGTTCTGCACTCACACCCTAAACCGAGGATAATCTCTATCACCCGCACACAGGAGACATTGCTGAAAGATTTGTAGCACTGTGCAGAGAGCCCTTCTAATGGGTAAATGGAATGTTGGTGTAGTGTTTATTGGTCCGGTCCCGGTGTGCGGTGTGTATGCTTTCCCGAGGCCAGGCTGTGTGCGTTCTTCGAACACAGGAGGCGGCTTGCACGTCATACGTAGTTTTCGTCTTCTGTACAAAGCATGATAGTCTTATCATACAGTAAGAGACATGTTATAACCCCCCCCTATTGAAGGAGCCCCCCTAACCCCCCTGTCATTGGCAGGAGCTCCAACCAATGTTCCTCCACCCCCGCCCCCCTCCTCCTCTTCCCCCCCCTCCTCTCTGCCCCTCCCCCAGTTTCCACTCCACAGTCAGATTGACAGATCGATCAGCACATGTTTGGGTGTGTTTCATGCTCCGATGAGCCTGTGCGATCAGGGTTGAGGACAGTGTGTGACCCTGCCCCGGCTCGCTTTCTTTTTGTACTAACGTCTAACTAGGACTCCGGTCCCATTCCACCAAAGGACCGAAATTCATCACTGTGTCTCAACAGAATGGGAACTACTAAATGTAGAATGATCATTTAGGTTTTCAGCTTCTCGAATCGTAGAACGGCCACAGCAGACGAGTTCATCTTGACGCTGCTCGCCAAAGAGGAGCACAATCCCTCTTTACAACCTCAATCAACCAATCAAGATAAAAGATGGCCGCCAATAGGGTGACAGTTTCCAGGTAGAGCCGTCGAATACATGGTTGAGTCTCTATCCTGTGCCCTCACATCTGTTAGTATACCAGCTTGCAGTCACAGCCCGAGAACCAAGCCCTCAACCTGACAACAATCTAGAACCTTCTCTCTTTTTCCTTCCTTTTATCCCTTACCAATGGGTGCCAACAATGCATCCTGTGATTATGTAGCTGTAGGGGGGTGGAGAGGGTTCCTGATTAGGAAGCATGTCGATTCCCACGTGGCAGGCTGGCCTGAGTGGAACGAGTGCTTGGAGGCATCGCAGCGAGACATCCAGCTGCAGCACAGGGGAGCCAGACAGCCCACAGACAAGACCGGACACACATGACAAAGTCGGTGTGGTGAAAGAAGTTAACTGGTTAAACCCACTGTGAGATTGTGTTTGCCATCGAGTTTCATCTCCAAGCATCTTAGTGGACTCTGTAATTGTACTCATAGACAACATAGGCAGCATCAGATAATTTTTTTTTATTATTATAATTTTTTTTTTTTTTTTAACTTTTATTTTTGGCTTGACCCAGATTTGGCAACTCTTGCGACGAAGCCTAAATTGTTCTCATCCTGATTGTAGAGATCCTGTAAAGAAAAATAGGGGGGAAAAAAACCCGAAAGCGAGCTCCGAGTTTGGAGGACCTTTTGGACCTCGTCTCAGGGGATTGACAAAGCTCCCACACTACTGAGGGGAGGTCAGCCCTCGCTCAGCCCGTCCTCCTCTCTCTCTCTCTCTGTCTCTCTCTGTCTGTCTCTCTCTCTCTCTGTCTCTCTCTCTGTCTCTCTCTCTCTGTCTCTCTCTCTCTCTGTCTCTCTCTCTCTTTCTGAGACTCCACATTTGCAACGTTCCGTCGTTGTTCAGGAAGAGGAAAAAAGTGTGTGTGAAGAAGCCAGTCGTTGAGAAATGTGACAGCGAGGGAGAAGAAAGAGGAAGTACTGTTTCGAGGCTTAAATGAGTTTGCAGCTTTTCAGTTCTGCCACTCTGGAGGTTTTCAAGTTTTACCTCCTCCGAGTCAGGAAACTCCAGTATCAACTGAGTCTGCAGTTGCATCGTCTCTGCCTTTTTTGCCCTTTTAAATGTTTTTTCCATCTTTGACCGTACGAGTTCAGAGCGCCGATTACTTCTAATGTTCGTTGAGACCTGTTTCGATCAGGAATTTTTCTTTTCTTTTTTTTTCCGTTCCATCTCCTCTTACCAAATCGCCTGCTACTGTACCGGGGTAGCAGGTAGCTAGTTTGGCTCGTTTCCGTTCTCATACACATTGAACACCTGTCTCTTCTTTCACCTGCGTGGGGAAGAGCCGGTGACATAACCCC
>BROE01000028.1:8846988-8896436 GCA_036571765.1 Plecoglossus altivelis
TGAGGAGGGGGTAGGGGGGGCGTGTTGTGGTGATTTGGTAGCTGAGAAACCCCAGCTGGAAGTTTCTATAAGGAGAACTGTGACTTGTGGTCACTGACTTGAGAGATTTGGCCTGGAGGTGGGCTTGGCTTAATGTGGAACGCATGGTTGACCTGCACAGGTGAAGTCAAAGGTCGTCTGTTCCATGACGAAGTTACTACCTCTACTTGCCTTTTTCTACGTCAGCATGCTCAGACACACACACACACACACACACACACACACACACACACACACCTTACACTCTCCACAGCGACAGTATACTGAAGAGTGCACTACGTGAAGGGGACCATTATATTGTGTGGGACGCACCCAGCGGCCTATTCCCATCAGTCCCTCTGCTCCCTTTCAAAAAGTGAAAGGAAACATGAGTAAGTCAGTATCTGGCCTCTCAGAAAGTATGACGACAGACCTCTGCACTGGCGGAACAAATGTATGTTTATAATGTCAGGCCTCAAATGTTGAAAAAAAAAAAAAAAAAAGCCTTCAAAGAAAAGGTCTAATGACTAGTGAGTCAGGCATGTTTATGAGCACATGTTGCAGCCTGATGCATTGAGCATATGCGAGTAATAACACGGTGAAGTCGAGAGGAAAAGGCCCGTTTGAATCCTCCTCCCCGGTTCTGTTTCCACTCATGACAGGGAGCAGCCGGGCCGGAACTCTCGACTTTCAACACGAGGGGCTTTTGTATGAACTGATACGAATACGCAAGAGTCATCCTAGTATCGTCGTATAGGTGGATGCACGCACGCAGATGAAGGATGACGAGCGAGTTAGTCATCTTTGGGGGAGGGGGGGGGGGGGGAGTCTGGTATGAGTATTCACTCTACTAACAAACCACATTGATTTATTTGTTTATGAGTCAGTACAAGGGAGTCTGGGTAAGTCCTGCCTCCTTGGCTCGAATGGGATTCTGAGTTGATTTCGATTTGACCAGCTCATCATGTGTACACAATTTGCAAGTGGTCATTGACTTAATAGCCAGCTAATGCGTGGTGAATCGGGACATTAGTCATTATACATACGGTGTCAGCCATGCTTGGACACAATGCTTAGACAGCTTCCATTCATTTGAAATCCAATATTGGTGCAGTTAAACCTATTTGAAGTTGGCAGGTTTATTAGTGTTGTAACGGGACATACTCCTATTGAACCGCAACTCGGAAACCTCCAAGTACCAAATTGCGATTTCTGTGTACAGTCAAAGAAAATATCTACAGTACCGTGTGAAAGGAAGAATGAGAATTTCTAAAAAAAAGCAAAACAAAAATGCTTTCGCGAATAACAAAATGGGGGGAAAAAAACAACAAACATTTTCTCCAAACTGCACTTTTGTACTGCCAAGTCAGTACAAACGACCCAAAAAACGTTCAGTATTTATATATCGGGGTGCCTTAGACGTCTTGACAGAACAGGATGTTAAAGCAGTTGAGTTGTAGGAGAACCCGGGCCTGTACAGCAGGGCACCTCTGAGGCTTTGGATGGTCCACGAGCATGCAAGGTTACTCTGGTTCCCAGGCAGCTCAGCGTCTCGCTGCAGAGGTTTCCTTGGACGCGACCCCCTCTCTGTTGACTGCAGGACAAGGATGAGCCACCCGTGGCTGTCATCCAACTGGTTGACCCCCCCCCCCCCTTTGAATGTGGAACACTGTTCAAAGGTTGAATGTTGTGTGGTTCTGTAATGAGCTTCTAACCAGGCTGGGGGTCCAGTTTGTGCGCCTCACTGGCCTCTTGTCTGGCCAGCGTCACGGGCCCATTGTTCTGGGGGTTAGGCGAGAGCAGACCCCAGTGTGCCACAGCGCTCTGGGAGTACCCCCCCACCCCCTCCACTGACTCCTCTAGGAGGAGGATGTGGACTGTTGTCTCCCGTACACCACGGGGGGTCTGGCTTATTTTCATAATCGCTCCGATTCCTAATTGATTCAAGAGGTCAAGAGGTCGCAGTTGAATCCAACCTGAATTGAATTAACTCTTTTCCCAGTGGGTGAATTAAACCGCATAGACTGCACACACACACACCCAGGACATTAGTATCATATCAAAATGCTCATTTAAATGCTAATGAAAATCAAAATGTAAACGCAATCTGTCCCCCCCCCCGAACCAGATTCTGATCGATGCCTATGTGAAACCGCATGCTTGTTCACACAGCTGTTTCCTGCCCTGTCGTGACAGAGAAGGGACTTTTCTACACAGGGAGGATGTGAAGATGCTCTGAATTAAAGCACTTTCACAAACGTATCCAAGCCGAAGGATTTGAAACTGGGCTTGTGAAATGATCCACAGACTGAGGGGTAAAGAATCTAAGAGGTCTTCTAGAAAGATTAGTAAGTGTCAGGCCATGCGACAGGACACAGGACCAAACACCTGACCCTAAGGCAACATACATCATCCAAAAGATGGAGTTAGAAGCAGGCAAAAGCTAAATAAGTCTTAACACTAAGTATAAACAAAATCGGACAAGAGAGTTTGCTGACTGTAAAAGATGAAGACTTTGATCCGTAAAGCAGACACAGGTGGCTGCTGATGTGGCATGTTTGTGGCCCTTTGGGTTGACATCTACCCCTCGCTAGCTCATGGAGAGTCTTTCGGCATCTCAAAGTGCATCGTTTACCCTTTGACTTCATGTGCCGATACCCTGACGAATAAGGATGTCTCAATGCATGGCAGCATGCGAACAGTTGGGACATACCTCTTCCCACTAGCATCGGGCCTTGAACTTTGACCCTCTTGCTTACACATGCGTCACAGCTTGTTGCGCAAAATTCCAATTTTGGCGACATGTTAGAGATGAAACGAGAGAGGGGGAAAAAATAGCTGAGCAGACTGGCGGTGCAAGCTGTAGAGCAGAAAATGGTGTTGGCTTGCTGCCAAATGCAACCGGATGCAGTAGAACATCCTGGTTTGGCTGACGGACTGACTGATCATGTTTTGACAGACTGACTGATCATGTTTGACAGACAGACCGTTTGACAGATCTGATTGTGTATTGGGACATAGTAAGCCAGAAAAGTCTTGTCTAAGTGCGGTTGTGTGGCTATTGAGACACACCCCAAATTTCTTTCAGACTGCCTTTCAGAAGGAGTTTAGAGATGGACAGAAGTTGAATAGCAACTCCTGGCCAACAGAAGTGAGGGGAGAGTGGAGCGCTGTTGCTGTGCTATCTGGTGTCCATCAGACCCACTGTGCTGGTTAGAATAGACCTCCGATTCCCTACAGCCAGGAAACTACCACTGATGTCAGCACAGACCCCGATCTGTCACCCACGCATCTATGGTCGATGGCTTCGGGGCCCCATGGAATAGATAGGAATAGCAATGTGCAGCCGGGGGAAAGTGTGTGTGTGTTTATAAAGTGTTCTGTTTGTGTGCGAGGTCTAAGGTATGTACACACTTGACCTCACAAGCTTGAGTTTTCGCCCTCCGAGCATTTGTCTCGCAGAAAAGACACTACTCTCTTAAGCCACAGCCTGCGACGAAATAATACCGCATCATTCTGCTCAGAGGATAGATACAAGAAATGGCCCACAATTTCAGTGGCCAACGCGCGACCACCGGACCCCGCGGCCCAGTCCTTGGAGGAATAATCACTTCCCTGCAGCTGCCAGCTCCGAATGAGATGAATAGGCAGAAGCCCTGCCTCGCTCCGGGACTCAATCCCACTTATTGCAGCACACCATTACCAGCAAAGAAAACTATTAAGGACTCTGCCCCCGCGCTCCCCAGGCTGTTATTTACAAAAGGGAGGACCGAGGGGAATGAAGTTAAGAGAGGGAGAGAGGGAGAAGAGGAGAGAGAGAAAGAGAGAAGGGAGGAGACGAAGGGAGATGAAGTAAGGAGGGGAGAGGAGGAAGAGAGGAAAAGGGGAGAGAGAGAGAGAGAGAGAGAGAAAGGAGGGAGAGAAGAGGAGAGAGGAAGATCAGACGAAAGGGAGTGTGCTTGCGCTTGCAAGTGTCTGCTCCTACCTGTTGTGCCTGGCTTGCATTTGCCATTTGTCTGATGGGGGAAAAATGGAAGGTTCTCAATATGCGGTCGATGACAGGAGCAAATAGAGACCTGCACCACTGGGACCCTAATCATACGCAGCTGGCTGGCTGTAAGGTGTGTGTGCGTGCGTGCGTACGTGTGTGTGTGTTGTGTGCGCCCATGCGTGTGAAAACCAAAGGTGTCAGTTAGCGGAGGCTGCTGGCTTGTTTCAAGAGGTTAGCTACTGAAACCCTCCATAAAGTCTTCAGATGGGTTAACCATACTCTTTACAAGCTTCCACGCTGTGGAATTAGACACTGGCTGTGACTTCTATAATCAGTTCCTGAACCCTTGACGATTGATAATCAGCTTGCAGTTGTGAAGACAGGTAGGACCTCAGAATAACCCCTCAGTTGGATTAGTTTAACCATGAGTTATTCAATTCAATCAAATTGAATCACACATGGAAAGTAAGTTCACTGTTGCCATTCCCAGGAACAGAAAATGAGCTTAACTTTTACGACTTCAGAGAACACTCCTGTGTGTGGGATCTATGCATGCATGTCTGAAGTTTAGACCCTGCTACAGTACAATATGACTAACTAACTATATACTAACTCCTCCATATCTGTTTGACATCTATGTCACCACAAACAAGCCAGCTCAAAAAGGAGCTCCTCTGTGCACAGAAAGCAGGTTTACACACACGCTCACACACACACACACACAAATGCTCACGCACACACTCACACACACTTTTACATAACAGACCAGGGAACTCAGGAGTCACCAGCAACACAGTTCAACATTCTCACTCTCAGACACTTTTAACATGCACACACACCCTTACACACTCACACACATGTTGATGTAGGTCCAGAGATGTCTACCCCTCTACCTTGCTCCCCTCATCCTTCCTTCACCCCACCATCAGTTCCTTCTCTTCTTCTCCTCCCTCCTCCCTCTTCCACCTCTCCTGCTTCTCCTCCCTCCTCCACCTCTCCTGCTTCTCCTCCCTCCACCTCTCCTGCTTCTCCTCCCTCCTCCACCTCTCCTGCTTCTCCTCCCCTTCGTGTAGCACCTCGGCCACTCACTATTCATCCAACGTAACGTTTCTCACAATGGGATCAATTGTCTTACAATTTCCATACTGGAGACCCGGTCGGCCAGGCTGTGACTGATTACAAAGACGACGAGCGTAGTTAAGACCGCAAGGTTTGCGAGTCAACAAAGCCATCACAGTTCACAACACTCTCTCAATCTCAGACACTACCAAAATGCACGTACACAGGACCCTTACACACCTGCACACACATGTTGATTGTCAACGTCTAGAGACTGTTACCCCCTCTACTTTAGCTCAAGATCATTCTTCCTTCACCCCAGATCGAGCTTTCCTTGCATACTTATCTCCTCCCTCTCCTCTTTACCACGTCTCTCCTGCTTCTCCATCCCTCCTCCACTCTCCTGCTCACTACTCCTCCACCGGATCAATCACCACCCTGCTCACCTCTCCTGCTTCTCCTCCCTCTTTCCCCTTCACCGTCTCCTGGCTTCTCGCTCTCCCTTCTCACGCTCTCATGCTGCTCTCTCTCCCTCTCTCGCCTTCTCCTCTCACTCTTCTGCTTTCTCCTCCCCTCCCACATCCCTCTTACTCACATGTAAGCATTCTACCCTACACCTTGCCTCCACCTCTCCCTCGCTTTCTTCCTCCAGCTCCTATGCTTATTACCACAACTGTGTAGACGGTCCGGCCACTACCTATTCATCCAAGTACACGTTTCTCACAATGGGAATCAATTGTCTTACAATTTTCCATAAAACTGGAGACCCGGTCGGCCAGGCTGTGACTGATTATAAAGACGACGAGCGTAGTTAAGACCGCAAGGTTTGCTGTGGTTTAAGCCTTAAACCACTCTATAGACTTAGTGTGGTGTGGCCCAGTCAGACAAAACATCCAAGCAAGTGGAAATTGAAGTTCCCTACCAAGCCTCAAAGCAGCCTGAGGAATATATTTCCTCAGGCTGCTTTCTGAAGGGAACATCGCCCTCCTAGTACTCAGCTGTGAGGCCGTTGCGTCTTCCAACTTTGACGAACGCTACCGATTGGGTTCCCCTCCATGCGTTATCTATCTCTGCCAGCTGCGGCCACCGTCACACTCTGACGTCACTCTCCCTGCCAGGGTTGACGGGTGAAGGGTCCAAGAATGTGGTTTTCATCCGATACACCCACACCCCCCCCCACACACACACACACACACACACACCCACACACCCACACCCTGGGTGGATCGCTTCTCCTCTGGAATCAGACACAGGATTCGTTTGGCTTTGCCTGGAGTAAGTTTCTGCGAGGCAGTTTTGCCTGTGTGTCTGTTTGGGTCCGTCTGAGTGCTCACTGTTGCTGGGCAGATGATACTGGTGTTGTTAGGGGGGTGGGGGGGGGGGGGGTTTCACAGGAAAATTAACTGCCTGTTTGTTCCAGGGACGAAGCCGGAATCATCTTTTTGAATAGGCCTAGTCAAGTATGGGTAGGCATCTCCGTTACTCTTGACTGAATTACTATTTACAACATAATTGTGTCGTTTTTGAGATATTTTCCAGGGGGTGGTTTTCGGTATCCCTTAGAACAAATGATCCGTGACTACATTTCTGGTTGGTTCTGTTGTGGGGAACGAGCATTGTGTTGACGTCCAGTAAACTTTTGCCTCTCTCACATCGTGGACCACAAGTCCAGTTCTTGTGTTGGGAGAGTCAGTCCTCCGCCAGGAGGTCAGAGGTCGGGGAGCAAGATAATAAACACGCTGGCTTTGTTGACTCCTCGGATCTCGTGCAGAGACTTATCCTCGCGCTAAATTTAGACAAACATATGCTTAAATGGTTAGATCATATGTTGTTAGACACGCACAATGTCTTCTTTTTTGGGCAACCCTCCAAATCAATGTTATGGAAACAACTTATTATCCTGTTTCGTCTGGTTGGTACAGCATTTATGAGGTGTATTGAAGACCTATTAAAAACCTATGGATATCCTGGGGTTGGATAATAATTCCCACCTCATTTCCTTATAGACATGATTACTCTGGCCTCTATCTAGGTAGGCGGTGGGAGTCGTGTGTACAAAACGCCTTTTTGAGTAACCTTCAAAATGTTTACAACTTTGTGTTCACAAACATAGCTATGGTATGTTTGCGAACATATCTAGCTACGTATACTGTAGAGAGCTACGTTTGAGTGCTGGACACTAACTGACACTGAGTTCCATGCAAATGGATCATTCAGTAAACAAATGTACCTTGTGTATACAGGCTGACATCCAAGCGAGGAAAAATGATTTTGGAGACGTCTACACATTAGACAACGTTTACTTTCAAAGCCTTTTTTGTCATTTTTTTTTTGTCTTTCTTTTTTTCCGGTGGCACAACTTAGTTTTTCTGGTGCCTGTAGATCACACACACAATGGAGAGGTTGAGTAAACATCCCTCCTACCCTGTCCAGGTGCCCCTGGCCATGTTCAGCTGCGCTTACGTAATACCAGGAACTCACAAAAGAGCCCAACAGACGCTCTCCACAAACGCCCTTAAATGTACACACACACACACACACACACAAACTTCATGTTTTCCAAACCCCTTTCACTCCTCCGCTCCCTTCCTTCTTTCCCGGAGCTTCCCGGCCCCCAGAAACCACGCAAACACGCTTTCTCCTTTGATTGTCGTCGGTTGGCCAAGCCCCCCTAGAGCTGGTTCTCACGCCACGAGGAAAGAAAACAGAAAAGAGGGGTTGGGGAGGGAGAGAGAGAGAGGGAGGGGGTGAAGGTGGAGGGTCGACTTTTTGCCTCCAGATCCCGTGTCATCTTCTGGAAGCTTCTGGCTGGTGATAACATCTGGGGCTTTGGAATGAGAGTCCAAAAAATCCCTCAGATCTTCCTCTGGTTCCCATGAGTGCTGCTGGTCTGTCCAGCTGGTGTGGATCACAGCAGGCAGGACCTGCTTACGGAGGGCCTGGTGATTCTGGGCTGCCCAGACGGATAGGAGACCCGCTCAGCACATGCATGGGTTCAGCTGCCTTTTGTTCCCCCCCATCGGCTGATAAATAACTGTAATTCGAGGAATATTCCGTGTATTCCGTCTACAGCGACAAAGACCTGGTGGTTTCCGAAGGCTGTCGTATGAATCTCACGGAAGGTTTATGTCGTTCGTGTGCTTGATGTGGAGTTGTTCTGTGTTGCAGTAGGTTAACCACTTACAGCAGATTACATTTCTTGCACACTGTCTTTGAAGTAGACGGCTCCATTTAGGAGTAAACAAGCTGCTGAATCAAGGAGGGCCGTTGTGTCGAGTTTTGCGTGTACGCACCGGTGTCTTTTTTGTTCGTTTTTTCTTCACACTTCACTGCATAACTGCGATCACCATTGAAAAGCCCTATCTCGCGTGCAGATGACCCACACGCGCACACGCGCACACACACACACACACACACACACTCGCCGAACACGGCAGCGTCACAATCCGAGAACCAGACTAGACGTTTGGCGCGACGGTCGAGGTCGTCGGATTTTAATTGAGCCACGTTTGTGGTTTATTAGGCTTGGTGGAGACGTCTCGAAAAGGAATTGCGTCAGAGACCTGTCAGAGATTCCGGAGCACATTAACAATGCCAGGATCCTGTGGGAACTTCTCAAGGTTATGACTCCAAAAACGCTGTCTTTCAACCGCACGCAGTCCGTACAACTGACCTTTGAAACGGCGACTATTCATAGAAGAAATAAACACTCACCGACATTTGTTTGTTGTTATCAGTATTGTTGTCAGTGATACCCTTGGCGATGTATTGTCTGAGGACATCTGACCATCGCATCTATATGAGTTTGCTGGACGTCCAGTTCCAAAATCACAGGCGTTGAGATGGAGTTGACAGCTTTCGCTACTCCGATGAGACTGTCCAAACTGATTTGAGTGTGTCCATGGGATTTGGGGTCTTTTCAGCCAAGAGAGCGTTAGTGTGGTCAGGCACTGAAGTTGGATGGCCAAGACTCTGTTACGTGTTCCGTGGGGGTTTAGATCAGAGCTCTGTGCAGATCTGTCAGGTTTCTCCTAGACAACCTCATTATAACGTCTTTATCTACCCTGGGATTGGCAGTCATGCTGGATACTGGACCCCTCCACCATTACAGCACTTTGACCATTGACCCAGGCAGATCTGGTGGGGCTAAAATCTGTCATTTATGGAGATTGTAGTTACCCATGTTAACCTGTAGGGGGTGCAAACATACAAAAATAAGTCAATTTAATTTCCAGTGTGAAATGTGAAATGAATACCTCGCGTCCATACTCAGTAAGAAAAGGTCAGATATTTCTTGCTAGATTTCATCCGTCTTTACAGTATTTGAGTTAAGGGGGGAAAAAAGCAGATGGAAAGCTATGAGGAAACGACGGTGACCTTTGACCCCTTGGTACTCTGTTATCGGTGACATATAATGTTATTTTTCATATGGTGAACAAATCCAAATAGAGTCGGAGATGAATCTTACATCTCGAAGATCGCTGTCGGCTTTTTACATCCGTTTCAATCGTTCCCTCAGATGGAGGGAAAGAATGGCTGACCTGTACTAACTAATGCCAGTTTGCATTGATAGTAATGAATGGGAAGAAATTCCAGGCTGTCCGTGAGGGCGTTGGAGCTCTGCTCCACCTTGAATCTATATATAGACTGGCAGCATCCACCCCTCCTGAAGAGAGCTATTTATAGCTGCTGACGCCACAAGCTCTGCTATCGATGCAGTCCATGTCGTCAGAGCTGGCAAAAAGTGCTGAGGGGGGAGATACCATTGAATATGAAAGGGAGGGAGAGAGAGGGCAGTCCCCATATGAATGTGTATCCATCTATATTACATATAGATATAGATAGATATCTTTAGGGATATCTATCTAGAAATGTATATGCATATATGCCGAAGCAGATGTTCAAGCAGCACACGCATTTATTATCAATCAGAAGAAGTCAGTGTTTGAGTTTGCGTATGGATGTACTCAGTGTAGTCCGCATTTCATCCTGTAGTTGTAGACTGTCACATAACCTGCTTCACCATTGCCCAGGGGAGTATGCAGGATATCTAGGGGTACATTTGCTTGCAAGTCCTTATTACATAATGATGGCTATTACTGGACCTGGCATCCGCTCTGTTATTCTCTGTCCTTCTTCCTCTGCCTCGTTTCTCCCTCACCCGCTCTCTCACCCCCCTCTTCCCCCTTTCCTCTCTCCGTCACTCGCTCTCTCCCTCACCCCGTCTTCCCCCTTTCCTCTCTTCCTCACTCGCTCTCTCCCTCACCCCCTCTTCCCCCTTTCCTCTCTTCGTCACTCGCTCTCTCCCTCACCCTCTCTTCCCCCTTTCCTCTCTCCCTCTCTTTTGATCTCTCTCTCTCTTGCTCTTTTATCCTCTTTCCATTTATCTTTCGCCCTCTTTCTCTCTTTTTAACTGTCTCTTTCTCCCTCTTTTTCTCTCTCCATTTTATGATATTTTCCTCTCCCGTACTGAACATCCTACTGACCTGGCCATGCCACTCAAACAGTACTGACTGTTCTCTTGCTTTCTCTAATAGCAGAGGGCAGCAGCAGTTCAGTCAAGACATACATTCAAATTAATTTGGACCTTTTTTTAATAAGCGTAGACATGGCAATCATTTGGACTTCCATGTACTCTACGAACTGTAACTCTACTCTCCCATCTCCTGCCTTGTAAAAAGAGGATGTCAATATCCAGTTTAATATCACGCAACCACTATCTGGCCGCTAACCCCAGCCCTCTCCCTCTTCTCTCCCCCAGTTTCGACGTGGAGAATGGGCTGTCGGTGGGGCGCAGCCCCCTGGACCCCCAGGCCAGCCCTGGCTCAGGCATGGTCATGCAGGCCAACTACCCCCACAGCCAGCGGCGCGAGTCTTTCCTGTACCGCTCCGACTCGGACTTCGACCTCTCTCCCAAGACCATGTCCCGCAACTCCTCCACTGCCAGTGAGCTGTAAGTATCCCAGTCCTAACCCTCCCACACTGTGTACTACAGTCAACACTGGCGCCCTAACGTCAAGCCCCTTGACGTAGCAAACGGTATCGTAACGCGACAAAGGATGTCTCGACGTAACCCTGGACTCGTCCTAGTTCCAGCTCAGTGGCTGTTCCCAAGATCCGACAGCCGCTTCATTTATATTAGTTGATGGAGATAAAGCACTGTGCGCTGTCGTCTCCATGGTCCCTAGCTTAGACAGTCATCTGCAGCGCTCTGCCTCTGTTTTCAAAGGGAAGAGGGGTTGAAGCACTGGGAAATCAGTTGGCTACCTCGGTGAGAGATCCCAAGGATGGGTTTTTTTCTTTCTGTTCGTCCTCTCCTTTTGGCGTTTGAACGTTTTCAGAATCCCTCCCTTCCTCGCCAGCCCCATCGCAACCAGCCCTCCACCTGCCCTCCACCCCAACCTCCAAGCTACGCACACAATCCCTCTTACTTCCTCAATATAACCCCCCCCCCTCCTCCTCTGTATTGCATCCCAGTTGACTCTGTTGCAACATGTATGCATGTGTCACTCAGGACTGGGGGTCTGCTGTCTTTGCCAAAAGGCCACTAGGGCAGTAGACAGTGATGTGCATGAGCTCACCATCCCAAATAAACTCTTGTTTGTCTTCCCACAGATCACACAGATGTGCATGTGTCTTTGTGTTACGTCCACCACGTTCTATGATGACATAACTGTAATGGATATACACCGTGTGCCATATTTTTCCACAAAGTCTCTGCAATGTTTAGAATTCTAAAAAGCGTTTGTTATTCTGCAGTAGGATTCTTAGACGTGGTAAACCTTTTGCTTGCCGTTTTGCCATGGCTCATTTTATAACATTTGTATTTCAGCCACGGAGAAGACATGATAGTCACACCATTTGCACAGGTTAGTCACACTTAACTGTTCATTATGACACTTTGTGCCCGTAGCTTAGTATAGCGTTTTAGAAATGGACTTGTCATACAGCTGTTAGCCAAAATGCTTAAACCGTGCCACAGGCTGTTAAGTGATGGACCAATATCCCAGTGCTACTATGGTTCAGTGTGTAGATCGGAGGTATTAGACAGGTGTTTTGCGCCGGTGCCACAATGTCCTCCCCAAGATTCTGCTTCTCCTCTGGATGTACTTACATTACCAAATGCTACCCTGCCAAATTGGGTGACGCCACCTCTGTCTATTTGGGTGGTGTTAAAGAGATGCAAGTGGCAGCTCTTTTTACACACACACACACACACACACACACACACACACACACACACACACACACACACACAGTCTCAACACAGCTTGTTCTCCACTTCACCATGTCCGTGACGCAACCTGTGTGTGAAAGATCTCTTAACCGGAGCCTCTGGCCTTCGCTGGAACAGGCCTGGTGTGCTCACCAGAGCTTCAGTTACAGGGAGCGTGTGTCACAACCCGACTGGGGTTACAAAACAGTCCGGAACCCAACACCCAAGTGCTCCAGACAGATGTGGAATATTTGGGAGTTTTTGTAAGGGGAGAGCTTTTAAATTCCCTAGTACCTGTTTTTACCCAGGTGGTATTTGTGTACACCGTAAAGATGAAAGTCTTGCGTGACGTTTTTGAAACGGAGAGAAACGGAAGCCCGGACAGAAAAAGGGAATTGAAACCGTCCTGTTAAAGAATAACAAGTTTACAACATTACCTTTTTAATTCGGAAGCATTTCATTTAGCGGACAGGTTTCATCCAAAGCGTCGTAGTATCTCAAACGTAAGGAATTGAATGATCAGAACCACAGAAGAATCTAGCCTTGACCAGGCAGTGCGACACCTTAACGCTGTGTAATCATCACTCCTACCACAGGTACTCGCCAGCTTACGAACTGTGAGAAGCAACTTTGCCGTTCTGACTCATCTACAGGACCGCGTCGGCAACAAGTAAGAACTTTGTCGCTGTGTGTCGAGTCCGAACGCCACGCTTTCCGTCTTTGATCCTACGCTGCTCCGATTCCCCAAACACAGACCACCGAGCCCACTTCAGACATGATGTATAGACGGCTAGATGGGGAATGAACCAGGATAGCTAAGGTGATTTGACAAGTGAGTGAATGATACGCATCTGTCTCTTTGCCCAACAGAAGACCACCAAGTAGCAACCAGCCATCGATGTGCAAACCATGTCTAGCAGGTCAGTCACCAGTCTCATCTTCTCCGATCATGCTTGGCACGATCCTACACGACCCTACACGACCTTACGGCCTGTTTGTTTGTTTCGGGGAGGTTTTCTACATGGAATCCTAACGGGACTTGACTTAGGACACTGTGCTGGAGGACTTGTTTGACCCCTGACCCTTTGTGCCCCCACCTGCAGAGGAGCCCTATCAGAAGCTGGCAGTGGAGACGCTGGAAGAGCTGGACTGGTGCCTGGACCAACTGGAGACCATCCAGACTCGCCACTCCGTCAGCGAGATGGCCTCCAATAAGGTGAGTTGGCTGCTGTCAGACACACGCTGGCTTCTAAGACACATCGCTCATTTTGGGAGAATAGGGCTGGGAGAATACATAACCCCAGAGCAGGTGATGGTTACCTTGAATATAAACAAAAACGTTCTGATAATGGTTTTCAGATTTTATGTATTCGTTTAGCACACGCTTTTAGCGACGTACCGAGGGAGATTTGAACCTGCCATCCTCTTGGTCTGTAGTCAATAGCTTGCTGAGCTAAAGCGATCTGGCTGTGGGACCAGAGCAAGGTGTTATGAAGTGTAAAAGGATGTTCTCTTAGTGTGGCTCTTGATTCTGTTATTGAATGAACCAGATTCGTGCCAAGCGTCATCACACCCATGTCACCTTCCAACTCCTCCCCAACCTCACACACATACACACACAGACACACACATCACACACATACACACACATCACACACACATTCTCACATCATGTAAACATGCATACATGTCATGAGAAGAGGTGCATTTAAGTATTGGGTTCTGCTGCCACACACACACACACACACACACACACACACACAACAACACACAACAACAGCGTCTACAGCCAACCCTCACCACATCACAGCTGACCAATGGCGTGTCGCGTGGACTACAGCTATCCACGTCACATGAGATGCCTGGCATATGTGCTTTTGTAACCTGCACGGAGGAACAAGGAAAAGGCTTCTTCCCTGTCCCCTCGGGCGTCCTCCCAGTAATTCCCTTCTTCACCCAAACACCCTAACGAATATTTGTTATCTGCCTCAATTATCCATCCCATTGAAGACCTTCCCTCTTCCCAATCCCATCCCCATATCCCTCTCTCAGCTCATGCTCTCATTTCACCCCCCTCACACCCCCCCTACACCTACTCTCCTACCCAACCCAATCCGACAATTGCTCTCCTCCACCCAGCCTCTGTTGGAAGGAGAAGCTCATTGGCTGGAGGGCATCCTGCATGCAGGTGGTAAAGGGGAACAGTAATCATGGATGACAGGAGCTCTTCCTGTCACTTTCTCTCTCTCTCTCCCTCTCTCCACCCCCCCCCCTCTCTCTCTCTGTCTCCCTCTCTCTCTCTGTCTCCCTCCCCCTTCTGTGTTTACATTGAGCATGCTAGGGTAGTACTGTAGGTACAGTAGAGCTGGGCTGGGAAAAGACCAGAGAGGCTGTAGACAGCCTATGTTCTCCAGTGTGTCCCAGCACATCTGTGGGCATGAAGGACAGCTCCTCTTCAGCTTCTGTGTGCTGTGTGATAACAGGCACTGCAACCGGTGTAAGGTAGAGCCAGTTTGTCAGGGGACTCAGTTGACTGGGGGGAGGGGGGTGGGTGTGTTCGTTTTGGTTGCAGTTAAGTTTTTTTTGCCGCTGTTAGGGGCGTTTTTGACAGAACACGTGTGTCCTAAATGGTGCTGTAATGCACTGAGTGTCGATCTTGGGTTTTGTGTTTCGGACGATCCTAGAAGTGAGTGCTTGCATGGTTCATACCTAGATGGTGGCCTAAGCAGCCATAGTCATTGTATTTGGCGTTGAAGACTGAATGCTTTGGTGGGACGTTTTGAACTTTAAGCACAGCATGCTGGACAGTGTAGACAAGTGTGTGTTTGTGTGTGTGTGTGTGCGCGGGTGCGCATCTGACATGCCTGTTGGGGTTTGAAGGTGTGTATTTTATGGTTTTTCTTTCATCAGGTTACCCTTTGACTCTTTCAGTTAGTCCCCTCACATCCCTATTCAGAACAGGGTTTCTTTTTTCCAGTTTTGTCAAATGGGTTATTCATATTTAACTCTTGACTGACAGTGTCACTTCATCCAAATTATGAATCAGAAAACAGCAGTTCGTTCTTGCATCGTTTGTTAGGATTGACGTAGGAATATTCATATCAGAACTTATTTGTATGTTAAATGTACATTTTGAATAGTATATTCATATGCACAGCACATATCTGAAGTATGTGGTTATTTTTTTTAATGTAACAATCAACACCGTCAACTTTTTAATCATATTTATGTTTGTTACATGGTCAACCGAATCTTGTGTGTATAGCGTGTGTATAGCGTGTGTATAGCGTGTGTATAGCGTGTGTATAGCGTGTGTATAGCGTGTGTATAGCGTGTGTACAGCTGAACAACCTCGTTTCAGACATGCAGTTTACATTTTTACGTCCACATCTTCATGCGACTAACGCCTATGGACTTCCCTGCTATGTTTGTGTTTTGGTCCCCAGTTTAAGAGGATGCTGAACAGAGAACTCACACAGCTGTCTGGGACCAGCCGTTCAGGAAACCAGGTGTCCGAGTTCATTGCCAGCACATTCTTAGGTGAGCCAGTCTTGTTTACCGCACACGTCCAAGCAAAGTGGACAGCAAGCATCGCCATCCAAGTCAGATCCGGTTACTGATCCTAAACATGACAATGTTGGTTATCTACAGCTTTGTTCATGTGGTGGCCTATAGTTTCACAGAAACGCCCTTTCGATCAACTTCAATTAGTGCAAAACCATTCACGTTATCCTGCGATGTAGTATTCAGGTATTATCCATGCACTCTAGGCAGTCATTTTTCTATTGTGGCTCGTCACTTGCTTTCTGGTGAGCAGTCGAGAGGCTCCGTGGCATTCCCGGACACATTGTCTGGCGTTGCCACGGCGACAGTAATATTATTAGACCGTCGTTGCGTCAATAGCCAGTCTTTAACTAATATCGTCGCAGAATGGACCTCTACCAGAATGTTCTACACAAAGAGGATGGGGATTTTGGGTCGTTTTGCAATGATTATGGTGGTTTGGACTGCAGCCTCGATTGGAAATGAGCACTATGGCTTTGGGTGAAAGGAAGAGGAAATATTGGGAGATAGGTGAGAACGGGAGCTGACTGTCTCGTGGTGTGGTACAAGCCTGTGTCCTAGCAGGCTAAATGTCTCTACCGATCTGATTAGAAGCTCATACAGGATTATACGGGTTGACCCATCAGAATGATGTCTTTGTGAGCATATATAAATCTGACAGTTTGAATTCATAATCAGACAATTCTGTAGCAAATAGGCACCTTTATTTACGAGAATCATGCCGCATAGATCCTTTGATATGATATACACTGTACAATAAGACTTGGTGTTTGAATATAGTTATGTTTTAAATGAACAGCTGCTTAATGTTTCTATTCCGACACTCCGTTTCATGGTTCTTAATTCAGTGCTGCAAGCTGCACGCTCAGGTGCTTGAAGGACATGATTTAAATAACCCTGAATGCAATTGAAGGTTAAAAAAACAGGAATTGCGAAATGCACCGTTGATTATAATTCAGGTGTGTGTGTGTGTGTGTGTGTGTGTGTGTTACAGAAAAGCAACACGATGTGGAGATTCTGTCGCCGCCCCCCAAGGAGAAGGAGAAGAAAAAGAGACCCATGTCTCAGATCAGCGGGGTGAAGAAGCCCACCCCCAGCCCCAGCCTGGCACCAACCTGCATCCCACGCTTTGGGGTCAACACACACCAGGAACCCCTGCTGGCCAAGGTGAACACATGTACATCACACACACACACACACACACACACAACGCGCACGCACGTAGACGCATGCACGTACACATAAACACAGCTCCACTAGGAGCCAGTGTTAGTTGTATATGAGGCCTTTCATTTCTCCAATCACAGCAGTATTTCATCTTCTCTTTTGCTTTTTGTCCTAGGAATTTGAGGACATCAACAGATGGGGGCTGGATATTTTCAAGGTAGCCGAATACTCTGGGAATCGTCCTCTGACAGTGGTCATGTACACCATTTTTCAGGTACAATACTGTTCTCAGAAAAGATATATCCCATAATTTATGTCTACATTCTGGCCTAAACGTACAACTAAAGTGTAGCTTTCATAACTAGCATTGTCTGAACAGTGAAGGGCGCACTATAACATTTAAAAAAAATATTGACATTAACTGTTGATGAACCCTGTTCAGCTCTAGGATTGGAATTCAGTTTACAGAAAATCGGAACTTTGCCAATATCAGTTTGCATTAGTATCTCTCCCTATTGTTCCCCTTGAGATATAGGCAGCTATTAACCCTGTCCAACTTCTCTTCCTTCCACCTTTTCCAGGAGAGGGACTTGTTCAAGTCCTTTAAAATTCCCACAGACACGTTCATCACGTTAATGATGACCCTGGAGGACCACTACCATGCCGACGTGGCCTACCACAACAACATCCACGCTGCAGACGTGGTACAGTCCACCCACGTCCTCCTCTCCACCCCTGCTCTGGAGGTACGACATGGAACAGTCCATGTGCTTCTTGGCTACAACTTTGAAAAACAAAATTGTACACAAATTTGGGGCCAAAGTTTGCATATTCTCTGGTATTGTATAGTTATGCTAGAATTGTACTTTAAGCTAGGTTTGGTTCTAAATGATTTGATGCAACTCGATCAGTATCTCACCTGCTGTTTTTTCCACTGGTTCCAGGCAGTCTTCACTGATCTGGAGATCATGGCGGCCCTGTTTGCCAGTGCCATTCACGATGTGGATCACCCTGGAGTGTCCAACCAGTTCCTCATCAACACCAGTACGGGCCTCCCTTCGTCTTAGCTGTCTTCTGAGGCGGATCTCTAAGCGAACTGTCTAAACGGTGCTGCCTGTGTCTCGGTCCACAGACTCCGAACTGGCCCTGATGTACAACGACACCTCGGTTCTGGAGAACCACCACTTGGCGGTGGGCTTTAAGCTGCTGCAAGAGGACAACTGTGACATCTTCCAGAACATCAGCAAGAAGCAGAGACAATCCCTCAGGAAGATGGTCATCGACATGGTCAGTTATTAGGAGGGATGACAGCAGGTTTGGCTTTCAAAAAGGGACACTTTCACGTTGTGCTTCAACTTTTTTTTAATGATTACCTCAGAAATGACGTAAATGTATACCTTTTTAGTACATATGGAATTAATTCAAATGTAGAAATCTATCAAGATACGCAAGTCACAGTGAGGCGTTGTTGTTGTGTAGGTGTTGGCTACAGACATGTCCAAGCACATGCACTTTCTGGCTGACTTGAAGACCATGGTGGAGACCAAAAAGGTCACCAGTCTGGGGGTGCTGTTGCTTGACAACTACTCTGACCGCATTCAGGTGAGGACCAGGAAGTAGCCTCTCCGACCTCTGACCTCTAGCATGTGTTAATAAGTAACTTACCTGTATGACAACCTTGTATTAGTTGTACTAAACATGTTTAACACTGACGTCTGTTGAAATTTTCTTTGTTGAATATTAATATTTGGCTTTCTTGCAATAGAGCTTTCGGTTGGACTAAACCCTTTGCAAATAGTGCGCAATCCTCTCTAAGGTTTTCGATAATCATAATGATTTGATCGAATCCAGGTGTTGCAGAACATGGTTCACTGTGCGGACCTGAGCAACCCCACCAAGCCCCTGCAGGTCTACCGCCAGTGGACGGACCGCATCATGGTGGAGTTCTTTACCCAGGGAGACCGCGAGAGGGACAAGGACATGGAGATCAGCCCCATGTGTGACAAGCACAACGCCTCCATTGAGAAGAGCCAGGTAACAAACTCTCCCTCCCTCCCTCCCTCTCTCTTTTTGTCTCTCGCACAAAAAAAACACAAATCTTTAAATATTTCTTCGACGAAGCTACTGTGTTCTTATAATGTGCAATGGATGCTGACATATCAAGGCGCTGGGTAAACCAACAGCCTCTTTTCCCAGTCATGCCTACACCTCTCCAACCCCCTGCTGTGTTCAATCTTCTGGTCCGTTCCTTCCCAGGTCGGCTTCATTGACTACATCGTGCACCCTCTGTGGGAGACCTGGGCTGACCTGGTGCACCCAGACGCCCAGGATATTCTGGACACCCTGGAGGATAACCGAGAGTGGTACCAGAGCATGATCCCACACAGCCCCTCGCCCTCCCCCACCACCCCGGAGGACAGGGACCAGGAGGGGGGATCCGGGGGCCCGCTGGGGGCCTGCGGATCCTCCGCAGGGGGCGACAAGTTTCAGTTTGAGCTGACCTTGGAGGAGGAAGAGGAGGAGGAGGAAGAGGAGGATGAGGACGAGGACAAAGATTCAGACTGTGAAAGTCCGCCTGAAAACGAGAGAGAGAGCTGCCAGACCTCCCCGTCTCTGCCCTCCAACGTGAGCGGTGGCGGCCGCCCCCGCCCTCCCTCCCCCCACCCCAGTCGAAACCTTAGTCTGGCCACCATGTCAGTCAGGAGCCCCCATCACCACAGGACGTTAACGCTGCCGGGGCTGGAGAGGGAAGACCGGGACGAGAGAGACCGAGAACTCAGCCAGGATGGGAGTGGTGTGGCGTACCTGCGTCTGGGCACGTAACACACACCACAGCCTGCCCTGCACCACGCCTGCCTTTAACACGCTGCCTGTCATGGAGGTCTGTGCCAATAGAAGTAGAGGCAGGACAGTCCTTACTAAGAAGTCTGTAGGAACCACTGTCCCTTTACACTGGAGACGCTCCTCTGGAAGAAAACAAGGGAGATTGTCCTCCTCTTTTCTTTTTTTATCTTACAGAACAAGAAGAATCGTTTTAGCCTCTTTTCTGTGTGCCAAAAAGGCCTTTGTATGAAGGCCTGCTATAGGCAGTTTGAGTCTGTGTTGTGTCTTGGACACAGGCTGCTGTATCTAACTGACTAGACGGAAGACCAATGGAACCAGTCTTACCAAGGTCTACTGAAATAGCATGGAATTCTACTGAGAACAAATTGTCTTCCTACGAATGGCTGTGTTTCCAGACATGAACAGCAGAGGATAATGATAGTATGACAGGGTCTTGGGACATTTTGCACCAGAAGATTTAGATGACGTACTTTTTAAATGAAGCATAACGGATTATGCTTAGTATGTGTTAGCCCTTGTGAATGATGTGAATGTTTTACCAAATACAGTATGTACCTGAATAGCAAGAGAATTGTGATTTTTAAACCTCAGGGTATGAATAGGAAAAAAAAATATTATTTTGTAGCAAAAACGTATTGGGTACCCCTCACTTAAACTACCTGTTTTCTGTTTGGTAAATGTGTTCTGAGCACCCTGGAGACAGAGAGACTGAAACGTTGTCGTGGTTACTGGCGCCCTCTATTGAACTTTAAGCAACACTGAATTTTCAAAAGAGAAGATAAGATTTATCAGCAACAGTAATTTTGTTGGACTTTTCATGACTATAAGAAATAGAAAATGTTCTCTATTTCGCAACCTTTCATAACCCACTGTGGTCCGTGTTCTGGGGGTACCCAATACAAGTCGTTTTGAATCTAGAAAACACCATTTACACTCATCTCTTTTACAATTGTTTTTTTTTTTCTTTGGTCTGTCTGTGTGATCATGTATAATGTTAATGTCCCACGTTTTAATTGGAGTTGCGATAGTTTTTTTTATTTTTATGTTGGAGATGTCAATACTTGTGTATCTGTGTGCTTTGAAAGCTTCATCAGGTTGCCTCCTCATTAGCACTTTAAAATCTCATAGGCAATCCCTTGCTTTACTCTGAAACAGGCTTTAGCCATACCATGATCATTGTGAGCATCACTCAGCTTAAAGCTAGTATTTAATTAGATGGTACGGTGCGGAAGTTGCCGATTCAAATACAATCAACAGATTTGATTGAATCAGTTACTTTACAAGAAATTCGTTCTGTATTGATATTCTTGAATGTTCCTTTTGAATAGATTTGTTGGTAAAAGGAGAAAAGGCTTCTTTGAACAACAACAAGCAAACGTCAACCTTTCATGTAAAAAGTGCTTTTCCACCACGCAAATCTGATTAGATTTAATTTAGTCCAAGTAATGATTAGCTCGATCAGCAAAACACTGACATATCCAGACCAGTTTCTAGCATTGTGTCGATTAGGTTGCTCTATTTATTGGAAAAATGTTTTTTTTTTTTAATCTATTATTTTGAGCAGGTATGTGACAGAGAGAGAAGCAGTTGAAGGATAACAGACAATCCCAAACGCACCTAAAATACCATAGTACCTCTTGTTGAGATCTGAAAATGAAAGCAATGTAATATTTTACTTTGAGGGTAAATCACTACAACAATCAAAAGCATCCAATTTACAGTTTGGACGTTGCCGTGGGAACAACACTAAAAAAAGAATGTTAGCTCTAGTTGGGATGTCTAATATACAAGCATTAAACTCTGATTAGAAAGCAGAGATGGAGCGAAACCAAGTTCTAGGTCTCAATCTGAAACTCTGATGAATCCAAGATGGGTTCAAAACACAGAAATCATTTGGACACAAATTAAAAAGTGACCATATATTGTATCTTCGATGTTAGAAAAGAAGGAGGACACTGAACATGTATTGTTTTCTAAGATGTGAAATTCTTCATGGCAAAAAAACAACAACTTCAGAACAGGAAATAAAGTACATTAAAAACCCACATGCAGATCCCAGATCAGGTGGTGTCATGTACATGACATTAACTCCATCTCTCTTTTACAAAAGCCTTAAGTGTTATAGAAGATGGAACAGAATGGAATGCCATCATGGGTATAATATAATATTAGAGTCAGTGCCATTCAGTGTTAATGACAACATTAGGAAACAGCTTGCTTGTTCCTGCCTTACCTATAATATTGCTTTAATAGACACACGAAAGATATGCCATAATTTTCTGTTTATTTTCTCCTCAATGTTGTACCAAGTTGAATAGTTATGTGTATGTCAAGTACTGTAAAATGCCTTATATGTTAAAGAGCCTGAAAAAAAAATCAAGAATACCTTCCAAAACATGAACTATTTAACACTCCATTGTTTGTCCATTATATTTCCTAGATTTGATCTTTTAAGCCAAAAGTCTTTGCAATCCAGGTTGTTGTCAAAATACCAATAAATGAAAAACGTTCAACCTCTTGTATACAGATGCTTCTCTCTTACCTTGTCTAAGCCTAACATACCTAAAACATATTTAAACGTGAAAAAACCTGCAGTTATATGTTTAACATGTCATCAAAATATATATTTGGGGTACCTTAAATGTAGTAAGTATATACCGTATATTTTTTTAAACCACGTCTCCAGCAGGCTGTTGATTGGTCGATCCAGTTCAGGATGGTTTTCCTTTCAACAGAAGCTTCTGTCCAGCTTCTTCAGTGCTCCAGTACAGGCAGGCGGCTTGCCTCCCTAAGGAAACAACAGAAAATGTACGTTTGTATTTCTTTATCAACCCGTTTTTCAAAATGTTTATGGAAGTGTCGTTCATTACACCTTATCTACTCACCTTGTATAAATTGCAAACCAGATTGAAAAGCGATGACATTGCCTTGTCCTGAAGCGCAACTGTGTATTCCTGCAGGTTGACCAAAGGTAACCAAATATTGTTATTGTTGCACTGTGCCTGGTAGCTACAACGAGGTTGTAATGCAGACCGTCCCATGACTCTTCACCACTTAAATACCGTTTAGTTGACTTGAAAAGACAAATTCTGGTTTGCCACTAATAACATGTCCACGTGTACAGTGATTGAGGTAGAAGAGCCATACAGTATACACCGTCCTGTTCTGTTTACCCTGTTGAATGTGACCCAGGGCACATGTGTGTGAGCAGGGATGAGGGCTCTGGTTGCCAAGGCGTTCTCATACATCAGCTTGTGACCCAGCTCTCCCTTCGCACAGGATGTGATGTCGTTCCACGCCATGGAGGGCGCGTACAGTTGGAGACACTGGCTCGGACATCAACGGAAAGGTACCGATTATAACGCCTTGATTTTCAACTTCTTACGATTGGTTACAATGCTTGGCGATGCAGACTAACAAACTGACCACGCCTTGTCCCTGCTTACTCTAGGCCTGCTCTTAATGAATCGTTTTGTTTCACAAAGATGGAACCCAGGCTGACAAACAATGTAAAAATATAAAAATATATACATTTATATATATATTTCCAATAATTCTTTGTTTTATAAACGCTGCATATTCTCTTGTAGTACTCACAGTCTGGGCTGCTCCGAGAACATCGGCAGAAGACTCCATGCAGTAAATGACTGGAAAGGCAGAGTGACCAGCTAAATGTAGAATACAGGACTAGATGGAGAGAACAGGTAAGATCCAATCATTTCTTTTGCCATTGCATTGTCCACTTTCTTATTGTGGAAGTAGATATGTAGCTTGCTGGACTTGGGTTGGTTATACTGGAGTTTACAAAGGATTCGTGAACTAATAAATGGTACACATTTGCAATGTCAAAAATCTATGGGAGTAAGTACCTGAATTATGTTGGTTTGACACTCTGGCTCTCCATGTTGACAGGTGATAGGTGTGTTTCCTGTTGGAATCCCCTATGGGCAAAAGCAAAACTGCAGGCATAAGAAAAAGGTACAAGGTAGCTTCCTCATCCAACTCAAGTTACAATTGTTGACGATTTTAAATGCTAAAGCTAATGCTAAACAGCTGTGTACATATATAAAAAATGTTATACATTTACATCAAATCCAGTGAAAGGCGTGATTGGCTCTCCCTTATCTCATGACCCACCTCTGTGTTGCCATAGGGGACAAGCTTGACCTGCATGATGTCTTGGAGCATGACCCAGGTAGGATAGAGCTGATGGCTGATAAAGGTTCTGCAACCTGGGCACAAGCTTTCATAGTACAGGGTCACCTCTACCGGAGGAACGGCCGGGTTGGGCTTGGTGGCGTTCAGCTCAAGACACTGTTTCTGGACCTAGACGGAGTCGACATCAGGGGTTGGAGTGTTAAGAGGTAAGGTTGGAAGGCCTGACCTTGATTTGCATGTTTAAACTCAAGTTGAATATTGGTTATTTTGTCACTTGAGTAGTGTTTTTATTGGGGTAATTTGAAGCAATCGATTGTAGATTTGCTGCCAAGCCATCTGACCCGTCCCCCCCGCCAACTGGATAGAAATTCCCATCACATGCCTGCAGGAAATATAAGACCTCTGGTGTCTTAATTTCAAAAGCATGATCCTTATTCTAAAGTAGACAAGAGTGTCTTTGAAGAGGAACTGAGCTGAAGCTTGAGGATGTCTTGTAAATCCCACAGTGCTTCACGTCAAATCCACATTATGAAATGTATTACTTTAGGATAAGATGAAAAGTTGGTTAGAATTAGTCTTTTGTGAAAACATTGATGCCTTGTGCTCCACTCCACCACATAAATAAACCAACTTGCTTGTCTTAAACATTTTTAGTTTAGCCTCCAGATATCAGTCCCATGATCTTTACATGGATTCAGTTACTTCAAAAGCGGTTGGTTCTATACGCAGGACCATGATCGAGTACATTCTTATCACTGCATTGACATTTTTTTTAAATTAGACTTACCTTGCATTCTATTGCTATTTCCAAAGACCGGCACCATTGCGATGGAGGATAACTGCAAGACGGCTTGGGCTTGGACTTTCCATTACATTTGTGAAAAATTGTGCAGATTGCAACTGTGGTAAAAATCGTTGTTAATTTCATCGTAGCTTTTTTGGGGGGGACGCTAGCAAACGATCGCAACAGAACCAGTCAGTCTGAACCCAACCAGAGTTGTAATATCAGAGTCAGAAGACATGCTCCTCCCCTCTGTGACTGTTACTTGAGCGCTTTTAATACAACAATTATCAAATTAGTTCAACCAGGAAGTCTTTGCAACTAAGCACACTTCACCTAGAATTTGTTCAAGTTCCATACTCACAATCGGGATTCTTAAATTGAGATAAATATCTGCGAGGACAAGACAAAAAATCCAACCAACTGTTTTAACCATGCCATTTATTCTTGTGCAAAATTAAATCAACATTTACATCTCTTCTCCAGCAGAGATCAGTCAAAGAACTGCATACCAACATATGTGGACTAAAATGTGGAAAATCGTTTCTTAAACATTTGTAAGGGAATCTTGACTTATTTGCTGTTCAAACCTTAAGCGTCTGCAGAATTTAGACTCTTACTATATCGTGTAGATGGCTGTATTTGCTAGTTGTGTATTTTTGTTTGCACAAACAAGAAAGCTAACTAAACACAGTAGTCCTACAAACAAGTAGAAAGAAAAAAAAAAGTCTAAATGAAACGATACAAGTTTCATTTCACGTAACTTTTACGGAAGTAAATCAAACTGTTGTTTTCTTTTGATTTGGTTATTTAGAGACCAAATCTAAACGCAAGGGAACAAACGTATTCAAGGTATTCGGGTTATAAACCGACAACAAAATATGAACACAGAAGTTAAAACAGCCTTTTATAAAAGCTAATTTCATACAGAATCACTGCTACCTCCATCATTGTCGTCATATTGTCTTCTTACTGTGGCGGGCCGAATGATAGATGTTAGACCAATTCTAGCACCGCACTGTCATACAGTTATTACACAGCTTATTTCTGTGAATACGTAAACCTATTTTTTTTAAAGCCACTATTAATCACTCACGCACTCGAAAAACAGGAAGAAAAAAAAATGTCCACAGCATAATCATACACATCTGATTTTCATCTCAGATACAGGTCCACGCCACAGAAAGACCAGAAAATATTCGAAAAAGGTCACAATTTTCATCTACTCTGCTTCCTGGTCTGTCTAAAACTTTGGTCACTGTCTTTACACTGCATGTACAGTAGATGGGCCTGTCTTTAACAGTACTGTCATATACACTGTGGCAAGGCGTAGTCAGACTTCAAATCTGATGTCTAGTCAAATCTGGAGTAGCCTCAATACAGTACATAGTATTATAGTGTCACTCCAAGTAGACACTTCTGCTACCAAACAGGAACACATTTTAGCAGTTTTGAATTTGAGCAAAAATTTTATCAAACCATGCGTCGGGAAAATACGTCACTGCCAAAAGGCTTCATACTGACATTTGCATCAATGTAACAAAATCTCCCATCTTCTAAAAGCTTCACATGAAAATAGCATATCGTATCTTCCAACAGTGAGATACATGTTGTGCATGTGCTATTGGTTTTCAACAAGCAAAATGTTCTTTTCATATTGAAATACGTCCTCCTCTATATTCGACAATGCATTTCTAGCTGCTTGAGAACAGAAGAAATCTGGATTTCAGCTTGAATTTCTTCACTGCCTCAAAAGCTTTGCATAGAATTATCAGCATCATCAATTGCTCCATGTTCATGACTGCAGTTTGTCAAGTGTTGATTTCAAGTATACCTATAGTATCATGTGTCCATAAACCAACACACACACACACACACACACACACACACACACACACACACACATGCGCGCGCACATAACCCAGAGACAAAATGGTGTACTTGGTGTACACTAGGTGTAAAACAGGCATATCCAATCACATTCCTGTCTTGGGCTACACCATCTTTGCTCACGATCCACACAGCTACAAAATGTAGAAGAATAAATCTGTTTCGGAGAACGTGAATCTATGGATCATTCAAACGCGCGCTAAGGCAATCTAAGGGACAGCGCCCCCCCCCCCCCCCCCCCCGTCCGGTCCAGTTTGTGCTGCAGGTCTGTGCTACTGTACAACGACAAGAAAGTCCTTCCAAAGCTCTGCGTTCTAGAGGGGAGGACTCAAGGTGCTGAACGTGACAGCTTTCTGTTGATCTCTGGTGCATTAGTGGGGGGGGGGCGGGCAGATCTAATTGAAGCTTGACTTGAATACTGCTCAAAAAGGCACTTGTGTTAACAACCTACAAAGAAAATGGCCATGCCCAGAGCATTCAAAGCTTACCAACTGAAATAAAAAGGTCAAGATCCCTGATGGTGTAGTTGTGGCTCATATTGGGGGGGTGTTATGTTTTCATGTCACATCACTTACTATTCTTGGGCTCAGACACTGTAGAGTTATGGCAAGATGAGAGCAAAACTGAACCACGTTCAGTCAACAGGGTACCATCCCAGTGTTCCAGCCAGCCCAAGGTTGAATTCATGAACTACCAGGCTGTATCGTGATCCGCAGTTTCCTATTCCAGCAAGTGTGGTTGCCTCCCGTCGGCCTGTCGTCATGGCTTCACGCCCACTCGGATTCATCTGGGTTGCTGGCTGAGGACTGGCCAGGCCAGGGTGACGTTCAGCTGGTCATTGTGCTGGACAAGAGAGGTGTGTCTGTAGTGCAGGACCAGGTCTCTCAGCGAGGAGTACAAGTTGTAGGGCTCAGCGAAGCCGTAGCCTTTCGAGGTCTTGAAGATCACACAGTGCTTGATGTCCCCGTCCACTCTGCATAGGGTAAAACAGAGAAACAAAGTCAAGTCGAGAGCTATTCCACAACAAGTTAGGCCTTTCCATTGTTACTTGATTCATATAAAAGTAACATTTGATCAATTACTTTTTTGTTTTTAAACCCCACTGATTTACAGCAAAGGGAATACATGCGTCAACATCTCGCAAATCGAACTGAGGCAAATCCAAAGGGTTCCCATGGCGACACTCACACCACCGAGCAGGCGAAGGATCCCTTCTGCGTCTGGCTGCCTCGGATGAGGAAGGTACCGTCACACCGGCCCCTCAGCAGCTCCTCTGCCTGGCTGCGCTTGATGTCGCCCACGTACCAGGTGCGCTCGTCCTGGTGGGCAACCTCCTCTTCGTCAGCCAGGGAATACGGGCTGGGGGGATGGGAGGAGGGTAGTGGGGGGGGGGGGGGGGGGGGGGGGGGGGGGGGAAGGAGACAGACACAGTGGAGAAGTAAGACTGGCGTGAGTGACGGAGGAGATCTAAATCTAAGAGATTTAGGAGACTAAATCGTTGGCTCTCCTTAGTATTGAAAGGAACGTTAGCTTCAGGTCAGGTTCCAGCTCTGAGAACAATACTCACTCCTCCACTTCACTCCTGATCCCCAGCCACTCGTTAATCTGTCTCTGCCGGGTGCCCTTCTGGGTGAGCCACCTAAACACACAACACAGCTGAAGATTAGCTTTAAACCGGTGGGTTTGCGGTGCGTTTGGCGTGTTTGCGTGCGTG
This sequence comes from Plecoglossus altivelis, assembly GCA_036571765.1. NCBI lineage: Eukaryota > Metazoa > Chordata > Actinopteri > Osmeriformes > Plecoglossidae > Plecoglossus > Plecoglossus altivelis. The sequence continues at coordinate 8,875,391 of BROE01000028.1, forward strand.
CTTACACCAGGTACTGGTCTCGGATCTTGCGGAGCTGCATGAGGTCAGGTTTGAGGCTGTTCATCTTCTTGTCGATCTCCCTGTTGTCCGAAGCCTGTCTCTTCAGGTCCTGTTCCAGCCGTCTCTTGCTGTCGTGGATCTCGTCCACACGCGACTTCAACTTGTCTGCGTTGCTCTGAATTCTGGAGGATTGAAGAACGACGGCAGGCATTTCACATCGTTCTTTTTGCTCGGTCTACATTTTCTCGCGTGACAAAAATCAAGAACGTTTGTCGGCATACCTCTCCACCTCTTTGTCGTTGCCCTCTCTGTGGAACTTGTCGATGTACACCTGGCTATAATGCTCCTGGGTCTGGCATTGCTCCTCAAAGATCTTAATGGTCTCGTTGAAGGCCTCGATGGCTGTCCGTTTCATCTGCAGCTCCTGGAGAGCGTGACGAAAGGTTACATTGGGACCGAAATGTGAAATGAATTGAACTTTATTTTTTTCTATATTTTTTATTATTCTGCATGTTTCTAGACTACTGAATATTTGACTTCCTTCTTGGATGTCTGTGTACTTCTTTTTGTGGTTCTGTGGTCAAGGTTGTGAAAGACTAAATGCACACAACAACATGCTGTGTAGCCATACTTGTTAAGAAACCTTGCTGCATCTTTGCCAACGCACCGCTTATAGTATTAGGCAAACTACACATTGCTCATTCAAAGCAATCCGCTGCCTCGAATCTCAGGTTATCCCTGCTTTGTTCCCAGGCTAAATCGCTAGATAATACCCTAGGTCATCTCCCCATCGCAAGCGTCCACCTACAGAACCTTTGTGGGCTAATCGCCCGGACAAGGGCAGGCGGAGCTTTGTGTTTTAGGCTGTATGGTGAGGAGGGGGTCCACTTTGGGAGGTCTGTGCCCAGCCTTACTGGATAGACTACCTGAGATGTGTGAGTGTATTCTTTGTAGAGGGCATCATATTCTCTACTCTTCTCTTGGTACTGGTCATGGTAGATCTTCAACTGTTCACCTACTGCATCAACGCTGTCCTCTTTCACAACCTGGTCCTGACAAGGGGGGAAGAAAAGAAAGGGGAACAACATGCCTCAATTGACCAGAAATCTTTCTTGTTTCTCTTGCACGTGTGTGTGTGTGTGTGTGTGTGTACGTGCGTGTGCGTTCAGGACATATCCCTACATGTAAAATGGTTTCTTATTAGTACCCAAGTTGTCCACAAAACAAAACTTAAATACACCCCAAAGTATTCCCCCCCCCCCCCCCCTCATGAGGTGTCATGCAACACCATAGTTGCAGGATAGTGTCAGCCTACCTGCTGGTATTTGGATATAGGGTAGAGGAGTCGTGTGTCTAGTTTGGGGTTGTACTGGGCCAGGGACTCATGGTGGTAGTATTGGATCAGTTCCACCACTGAGGTGAAGTCCAGTGGCTCAGAGAAGCCATACTGGCCCCCTCGGTGGAAGATCTTGATCAGCTTATTGTTACCTCCTTTCCTAGAAGACACCGTGGACATTCAGCAAGGTGAGATGACTCAGCTACTGCAAAGGCCCCGGTTGCTAAACAAAGCCTGGGTTAATACGTTTCTATATTTACAATTCATTTCACGCCTTTTACTTGACAGCCCTGCAGGAAATGCTACCGATGGCTCTGAACGTGTATTACTTGTCCTTGGGAACATGCTCTGCAATTTGAGGGCGGATCAACAGTTAAAAACCGATGACTGACGTTTACGGGGCCCCCAACGCTTCGGGAAACAAGTCTGACCTGACCGCTTAGTATCCACATCCCTCGGGACATGATGCAAGAGTATTAGTCAAGAGACAGAACGTCCTTGTTTGACGGATACAGCATTCCCCCCCCCGCCCCCCCATCTCTATAAAACCCAACAGTCTCTCGTGGGCGTTCGCCGTCCAAGCTTGTCGAGATGGCGGTTCTCACGTGTCGTACCTCAGAGTGAGAGTGTATTCTCCCTCCACCTTGCTCGAGGCATCGCGGACCAGAAACGTTCCGTCGGGAGAGTCACGCATCTTTTCGTTCACTTCCTCTCTGGAAAAAGAAAAACAAGCCATTGTTCTTTATTCCCCCACCACACCCCTCTTCAAGATATAACACCTGAAATCCATTTGTAACACCCGCAACCATACTTTGGTAGAGACATGGAAACGTTATGAAGGTGAATATATTCCAGTCTAACAGTCACAGGGACGGTGACAGAGGTTTAGGTTTTACCTTGAGATGTCCCCCCAGTACCATTCTGCGTCCCCAAGCGTCCCCACTTCCTCGTTAGCGTCCGCTAGCTTCCCTCCATCTTCGCAAGTCGCTAACTTCCCCTCGTCGTCAGCGGTTGGTGGCGCAACGGCTCTGCTCTTCGACGGTTTGGGGGGAAGCGCTATCGATAAGAGCAAAAATAAATCAATGGGGCCCAGAAGTTTTTAGTTTAACTATCAGGGAAAATGAAAAATGTTAAGCGCTTTGTGTATCGTGACGGTATGAAAGTGCTATATAAATGCAGTCCATGATATATGTGCAGCATGTCTGGAGGGAGAGGTGGAGGCGAGGGGGATGGTATGGTGGTGCATCATGAAACATGGCTGCTGTGGGTCCGTACCTGGAGGGTTCTGTTCCTCCTGATCCCAGCTCCTCACTAACAGCAGTCGCTCCAAAACCTCAGCACATATCTGACCATACTTCTCTGACCTGGCAGGGTAACAATACGTTCATTATTTCTGAAACTTTCCTGTCAAATCATAGTTCAACCCCCCCCCGCTAAAAAAACGCCCCGCTGCATTCATGTTTCATAACGTAACATCTCTGCTGTTACATTATGAACACACAGGAAAGAATTGCAAACCAACGTTCCGTTGATCCTATAGCGAGTTCTGTAACCTCAAATGGTGAATTGTTAAGAGGAGGATGGTGACAGACTGACCCTGTGGGAGGCTGGTGGGGCAGGAGTAGGGGGCCGAACAGCAGCCCCAGAGCGTGAGGGTCCGAAGCGTGGGGGTCCAGGCTGCTGTGAGCTGAGCTCTGGCCCACCCTCTCCAGGTGTCTCAGAAGGAACTGCAGCGTGATGCGGTTCTGGAGAGGAACCGCAGGCGGCCCCAGGGCCTTCACCAAGCGCCTGTCTGTCTCCTCTACAGACAGCTCTGTGGAACCACAACTGGAACGTTAGAGCCAATACACACAACCACACTTTTTTCTTTTCTTTTTTAACCCACAAAAAAAAGCTTGCTCCCTATGGCCTGAGAGACTTTGCATGCATTGGTCAAATGGTACCTTTTTCCTCCAGGATAATGGTCTTCAGGATGGTATACATAGACTCCGGGAGGAGAGGGGAGGGTAGGGACTGGAGGAAGCCCACCAGGGCCTGGGACAGCGCCTGGCCTTCAAACTGGCCCATCTCTGGCTCCCACAGCTCTGCTAAAGCAACGGACAAACACACCAGGGTTGTTTGTAAACTCCTGTCCAGCCTGTGCACTTTGCTGTCTGTCTGTCTGTCTGTCTCTCTCTCTCTCTCACAGTGTGCTTATTTCTCTGGCAAGATATTCAGGGTGTGTTATGTGGCATTGCTTGCGTGTCTCAGACATGCCGTCTGGCAGACACTGTTCAGACTAGTTCTGTGACAGGTGACACTGTCTGAGTGCCTGAAATACTGCCTGTGCTCCCTGAACACTGCAGGCCAGCCTGGCCCGCGAGCTGCTCACAGCTCGGTCACACCTCAGCAAACAACAGCTGTCTGGAGAGGCTTGCCAGGCCAAGCTCGCTCCCTGAGCTAACTTGTAGAGAGGGTGTGTGTGTGTGTGTGTGTGTGTGTGGGTGCATCCAAGCGAAGAGAGGAGCTAATCTGTCTGGGGCATGTTTATGCATATGCACACGCATGTGCACGTATACATGTGAGCTAGCATTGAAAGTGGAGAGACGGTGTCTAAGGCGTGTGCTTGCGTGCCAGAATAGCAAACATGCGTGTGTGTGTGTGTGTGTCTGTGTGCATCCGTGTCAATGTACAGGCTTGCCCTAAACTCTGTCTGGGAGGACCACATGATCCAACATGCTTTAAATGATGGTGTAGAGCCATGGAATAGTGTCTTCCTCAGCCTCATGGCCCTTCAAGGTGATGATACTGTACTGATAAAGCTATACAAACGCCCATCTTCAACAACAAAGCCCTCCCTTGATCCATCAGGCAAGACAAGCAGTACATTACATTTATCCTCATGAAGCAGGCCGTGCCCAGAATAGGCCAGATTAAAGCACTTTATTGCTTTTTCCATTGGTGCAAAAGTCCTAAAGGCTGTTCTGAGGACAGAGAGTCAAAGAGAAGCTAGACAATGAGGAGCACAGTCTATTCAGCCCACATAAGAGACACTGTCTTTAGGGGGGGGGGGTGACGGGGGAGGGGGACGAAGCGCCAGCTGAGTTGAAGTCCTAGGGTGGCTGATTCCCCCCCCCCCCCCCCCCCCCCCCCCCGCCACAAACAAAGGCAGTGTTATCGCTCCCATGTCGAAACAGAGCACAAATGGAGCATGCAGTGGATCTGTGCAGAGGGAAATCACAAGGCCAGCATGGAGACCCTGAGAGACTTGGGTGCTACATCTTCCCTCGTCTGACAGGATGGGCCTATAGCTGAGAGACGCTTCGAGTGATGGTTGCAGAGTTCAGTGGCAAGAACTTGTATGGAAAATATGACCAAAAAAAGAAAATCGGCATGTTTAGTGGCCTTGTCTATCCGGTGTTTTTTGTGACAAATCAATAACGGTGAGACCAACAAAGTTATGGTTGTGGTGAGTCCAATGCATGTCCTAACCCCTGTGACTACCAGACATGGTTAGGAGCTTTTATTACCGAAATGTTCAGCATCAAAGACCAAGCCTAACCAGTGTTCAGGTCAGGCCAGGGACAGCCTGCAGCCAAGGAACCAGATAGGCTGCATAGTGTCGCACTCTCCAGCCTTGAGGTGCGCACACACACACGCACACACATTTAAAAACTCCTGAAATTGTCTTTTTCTCATGCATGCCTGGACTAGTGGGTTGGTAACAAATAGAAACATTCAGAACACAGAGATGGGGTTGCTAAAAATACAGTTGGGGAAACGCCACCACCGACTGCAGCCAATCAAAGTGTCTGAACGCGGACCTTGTCTTCCACAAGGTACCAGGGGACCCAACGGCTCCTTAAGTCAGAGGAGCCCATGTCTAGACAGCCAGGAGAGAGGCTGACTGACTGGTATTCAGCAGAACAACCGAGACGCACAGAGAGAGAGGGTCACCACCTGGATCTGAGTACGTGTCAAATGTCAAGGGCTCGCAATGGTCCAATGTAAATAATCAGGAATGCTTTTATGCATGTCTGTACTGTACTTTTCCGCCACAAAAGCACTTTACCTTGCCTGCTAGTGGCCTCTACACACTTCCTCCTAGCAGGCAGGTAGGGGGGGTTCTGTCGGGCACATGAGGGTTGGTTAGAAGACGCTGGAATGCATGGTGAGAAATCGTTTCAAAGACGATCTTTGAAACGTTGGACACTTTGCGTGGCATGTGTCGGTACTACGGGTGCAAGTAGCACGCCGATGTTTGCGTGCATCTTTGCAGCGCGCAAGTCGTTCCCTTAGCTTGCCTTACTCCGAAACCAAAACGAATGGTTTAAAAAATAAATAAAATACCCGCAAACTTTCCACTCGATTCTCCTCTGCCGCTTCTCCCCCCACCCCTCCTACCCTCCTCTCAACAGCAGGCCCCATTTTGCCACAGCCCTTTGCGTGAGGAAGGTTTAGCTAGCGCCTCGGAGCAGCACAATGAAGGGTTTAAGAAAAAACCCTGAACAGGCAAAAAGCTCCTGTGGCGCGGTGCCAGCGCTCCCATTTCCAGGCGGCGCTGCCGAGGCTGCAGCTTGGCACCCAGACCCTCCCTGGCAGAGCTGCCGCTAAACCGCGTCCGATTATTAATTTTGGAGTTCACACGAAGTGCTCGGTCAGCACATTCCTGCTCCGCGTCGCACGTTAAAACATGGAAACTCTGCTCCTGCTCTCTCAACATCCCCCCTCACCCTTTCTGTCTCCCTCCACCGCACAGTTTACCGCTCGCCCACTCTCCCCGAAAGCGTTTCTTCCCTTCGTTTTTCACCTCCCTGAAACAACCTGGGCCTGTCCGTCGTATCAACCGTGCAGAAAACCAAGTTATGCTGGGTTTACTTCACACATGCAACTCATTGTGCAACGCGTAACACTCGTGCTCACCGAGTTTCGGAGAGGTTTTAATCCAGAGCAAATGCGTTGTTCTCAGCTAAAGCACTCGGCTAAAAAAAAACGCCCTCTGCACCAATGACCTATTTGAGAAAGTCAATCCGTCAATCAAAACGTTGGAGCTAAAAAAAACCTTTGGGGAGGGGGGGGGGGTATTTGTTGTTGTAAACGTTGTTTAGAATCTCAGTGAAAGCAAGAGGACAGTTTGTGGAGGAAGTGAATTTGAGGTGAGCAGCTTGGCCCAACATGGGCAGCTGTGGCCACTATCCCATTTCCATCCCTCCAAACGGACCTGTGGTCTGAGTAGGAACTCAACTGACCTCCTCCCCAGAGGGAATGAATGGAAGGCAAATATTGGAGCAGCATCACGTGACCCTCCCCGAGGAATGTGCGACTTCAGCAGAACGCGAGCTACCTGCCTTCACCAGTCCCCCCCCAGGCCTGCCGTGCCTCGAGAGCTCAGAGAGTTTTACAAGCGCCAAGACGAGGAGGGAGGACAGCCGGGGGGGAAAATAAAAAATAAAAATCGAAAAACAAAGCGACTAAAAGAGGGAGGATGGTGTGTGAATGCAGGGAGTAGAACCAGGAGAGTCAAGAACTCAGACAAGATTGGCTCACAAGGCTCACAATGTTCATATTCCATCAAGGATAGGACACCCTGATACACCCAGCCAACAACCGCACTCATCAACACTCTCTCCCAATAAGAAGGGGATTTACCTTGCTGTGCAGGGACCGGCTGAGGCCTAGGCGTCGCTGGGAGGGGTCTCTGTTGCCGAGGGTGACTGGGCGACGGTGACATGGTCACAGGTCCCAGATACTGAACGTAGGTGCCTGGGAAGTCTCCCATCTGTTGGGTGCGCTTGTTGAGGCCCACCATCCAGCCCAGACGCTCCGGGTGCTCCTGGTCCCCGTCCTTCAGACCCCGGGAGGTCAAGGAAGCTTCAGCCACAGTCAGTATGTCCCCTGGCTGGAGGTCTATATCCTCCTCTCGGTCTTTGTCGTAAGGATAAAGCGACCGGAATTGGAAGCCCTCGGCTGCCATGTCGTGCAGATTGGAGACGCTAACCGGTGACTTGCTGACGACGGTCGATCAACGATGCAGAGTATCAAGGGTGCGTTTGTGACGATGGTAGAGACACGCTTGGGCAATATCAGCTAAGAGGCATGGTTGGACCGTTGGCCTGAATGGCAAAAGTGTTTGTTTTTGTGGAAGTCAGAGCTGGCCTGTGTTGGAGAAGCAGAGCACTTTCCTCAATTTGGATCCCCGATTCAGCCAGACGATGGAGCAGAGAGACAACATTGGAAACATTCTCTTCAAAAGAACTGTTCAGAGTTCTGATTCCAGTCCTGGTTTGCAGTTTCTTTTCAGTGACTGTCACCACCTTGTCGCCGTGCAAAATCCTTGAAGTGAACTTGTGCCAAGATCTACCAAACACAGAAACAAAAAACAGGGATTGGTTTTATTCTCCACTCGTCAGATTTCATCAAATAAAAAGACGCCAGGGAGATTTGTGAGCAACTACTTCTATAACTAACTCAGAAATCCCTCATAAAATGACTCAGCCTATGTCCTATGTCCTCAGCCTTATACACTTTAGCCACTATAGATACCATTTCATTTTCAATGTAAATAAGAGTGTGCACTTTACACTTTATATTGTATTTTTTACAACCATGTTTATTTATCCTTTTGTTATTGCATGCACCTATTTCCTTCATTCCTGTCCTAAACTGTGTGTTGCAACAGTGGAATTTCCCCATTGTGGGACAAATAAAGGATCTCTTATCTTATCTTATCTAAATCTGACTACCTTAATACAACATAGTGGAATGCATCTTTTAATCATGTTTTTGTTGGTAGGAAAAGATACTGGGTAGCCATGCCAGGTTAAAGACACCAGACCAACGTTAACACCGATCTGAGAGCGAGAGCTTTTGATGTCCGTCTAGGAGATTCGTGGATTCTTTTCTAATGTGAGCTCATTTCACAGCTGAGGCATGTGATGACCAGGAAGCATTTAGGCGAAAAGCGAAGTATTCCACAGATCAGTCCGACTGTGAACTTTTCACAATGCGAGGCATTCATTAATGTCCTCATCCATGTCCGGTCTTATCAAAGATAACAGTCCATTCAGATGAAATAGCTCAATCGTAATATGAGATGTGTGAAGATAAAAGATAACAGATACATAATGTAGGCCAGGAGCATGCCCAGCCAATAGAATATGGTATAGTATTTTGTGATAAAACACAAGCATTTAATCATTAGCTATTCTAATAACACTGTGTACCTTTGCATCTTCACAACCCATCAAATAACCACTTTAGTCCTTCAGCGTTTAGAGTTTAGAAACATCTTTTCGATAACCTCGCAGGCTCCCAAATATGGGACACCTCATTTTACCTTCAGTTCGCCTCCATCACTCCACCACGCAGCACAAAATAGACTGCACCGGCGTACACAGCGGTCCTCTCAGTTACTACACAAATGGTACAAGTATCCTCATGATGAAATGAAGAAACATCAATCTGGTATCGCCAACGAGACGGGGGGAGGGGGGACGAGACGGGGGGGACGGGGGGACGGGGGGGGAACGAGACACAACACTCACCCGACTCTGACCAAACAGGAAACTGTCCTGGCACGGGCCACAGCAATAGCTCGCGATTCAACCAACCTCCAACGAACAGCGGAAAGGTGCCAGGATAGACACGTGGCACTGATACACCCAACCACAGACCTGAGACCTCACCCCATCCCTTAACCCACACCCCTCCAGCCCTCCGGTTCCAAAAAAGATCTTCTCCTCACATTTCTCTTCGTCTTAAAAACACAACCTTTCGCGTGATTCCGGCATGCGTTTCGTTTCCAACTGACAAGCATGTGTCTCTGATTCCAAGCAAGTTTGAACAAATGTATAATAAACATAATTAGTGTCTAAAAATGCATGTATGCAGGCTAGGGGGGGGGAAGGTATTTGAATTGAAAATACAGATCCTGTCAGCAAACAATGGCTTATCATCAATTCTCCACACTTGACACAAACCTTCTTACAGAGGGGAAAAGACCAAGACGAGGAAAAATCCCCTGTCATAAATAAATAAATTAAGGTCACTGTTGCTATAGAGAAAGATGGGGTTTAGTGGTCTCCTGGAATCCTATTGGACGATCTGGTCCCATGTGCACAGGAATCACCAGCGTTGCTTTAACAAATCAAGGAAATGTTCTAATATTAGAAAATGTATCTAGGCAGCGTGGGCATATGACCCTCGAACTCCAAATCATTACATTCCACTTGACAAGCTAATAAAAGGCTTGCATGTTAAAACACTGCAAAAAAGAATGTATTCCATCTGCAAAGCACTTTCAATAGTCTATTACGCGGTATATTAACTTACTTTGTCATTGAATTTGGTTATGTTGTGATAATATGTATGTGGTATGTTTGGAGGAAGTGTAATCATCTTCGTTCATGGCTGTATGAATAATAGTGTATCTGTCCGTTATAACTTATTGGGCAAGTGAACACAGGTGCTTTGCCACGTGGAATGCACGTCTGCATACATAGGCTTGCCAAGATGGGCAACGATTCAGCATCCTGATTCAAAACACTCACAGGTATAATCAATAACGACATTCTAGGTCGTATGACTTAGTTTTAAATATACAAAATTCGTTTCTGACATTTTCGATCCAAATACTAAAAGGTATGTGCAAGTAGACATATCCCCCGGACACTGTATGAGTCTGTGCAACACGCACATTTAACTATTCACATTTTTGAAATGCGCAAGTTTAAACGACACTACTTATATTCATTTGCCCAAGGTTCGCAGTAAAAATGCACCACAATGCCGTGCCCCAAACTGAGTCCTCGATCTGAAACTAGCCAAGCCTAAACATGACTACCACAGAGCTAGCTATCAAGTTCAATTCGCTTGGGGCAGTTGAGCAAGCAACAAAAAGTATTGAATCTTCAGATGCACCACAAGTATGTACGAAGTATTTGATTTACGTTTGCAAAACTCACCTGAAGAATGTAGGGTTTTTTTTTTTTTTGCAATCAAATCTTTTTGACAAACTTTGGCGTAGTTTCTTGCTGGTCTGGAGTTCGCTGTCTTCCTCCACCTCCCTAAAACTGGATTTATCGCCAAACCAGACCAGTCGACTCGTTATGGGAGGGGTCCTTTCAGAGAGAAGAGAGGTTGAGAGAGAGGAGGAGAGGGAGAGAGAGGAGAGAGGAGGAGGGAGAGAGAGAGAGGGGGGGGGAGAGAGAGAGAGGAGAGAGGAGAGAGAGAGAGAGAGGGAGAGAGAGAGAGAGAGAGAGAGAGAGAGAGAGGAAGAGAGTAGAAGAAAGAAGAGGGAAAAAAAAAAGGAAAGAGAAGAGGAGAAAAGAAAAGAAGGAGGAAAAGGGAGAGAACAGAAGGAGAAAAAGAAGGAGAGGGAGAAAGGAAAGGAGAGAGAAAGGAGAACAGAAGAGAAAAGAAAAGAAAAGAAGAAGAAAAAAAGTTGAAGAGGAAACAAGAAAGAGAAGAAAAAGAAGAAGAGGAAGAGAAAGAAAAGAAGTAATAAAACGGAAAGAGAGAAAATCTTTTTGACAAACTTTGGCGTAGTTTCTTGCTGGTCTGGAGTTCGCTGTCTTCCTCCACCTCCCTAAAACTGGATTTATCGCCAAACCAGACCAGTCGACTCGTTATGGGAGGGGTCTTTCAGAGAGAGAGAGAGGGAGAGAGAGGGAGAGAGAGAGGGGGAGAGAGAGGGGGAGAGATAGAGGGAGAGAGGGAGAGAGAGAGGGAGAGAGGGAGAGAGAGAGAGAGAAACTGGTCGACTCACTGCTGTACGGGCCATACCGCTAAAGTTGAATTTAACAAAGTAGGTAATGGAAAATTATATATTGCTCAAATTTGGTCTTGCAATGCCAAATTCTTTTCCCGTTCAGTGTTATATTTCATATTTGAACAGTTAGGATTGGCACCTGAACTGAACGGTGCCCACACGTCACCAAAATAGTTCATAATGTGTTATTATTATTATTATTATTCATTAACACTGGGCTAAGTCAAATAAAAAAACAGAACCGTCCCAAAAGATTTAGTATGCCATATGCAAATAATTTATTATAAAACAGTTAAACAACATCCAGTAAAAAACAAAAAACAAAGTACCCAACAAATTAGCAATCATGACAACATCTGTAGCTATAGAGACTGTGCGTCTCTATTTCACACCTTTTGGGATGTCCACTATATTAGTCACTTGCCGAACCCTACAAGAACATTTGTTTAAATTCTTACAAATATAGAACCTGAAACACAGAAACGGTACAAAATTGTAGAAAAAATGGAAGTGACGGATTCTTACATCAGGAAATCGAATTGGGGTTTTTTGTGCTCAGACAACAAATAATGTCTTCCCACATGACATATTTAATTCTGTGTCGGCGTCATAAACTTTACTTTGAATAGCTCGTCCAAAAAGCCAACTATTCAAACAAGTTATGCAAATGAACCTCAACAGTACAGGATCCATTTTCACAAAATGGACAATTTGGCTCCAGTATTTTTGTTGTGAATTTAACAAAAAGATACATTTGTCCTTGAATCTGTAGCCTATTATTTAGTCTATTGTGATAATGAATGATAGTATTTCTTTAACTTCTAATTAGCCAGCTTCATTCAATGACTTCATTCGATTGCTTTATCTGTTCTGTCCCAACCATACAGTACAGTACCAAACGGAGTACATGGACGTACCCTGGTAAATTGGACACATTCAAAGAGTAAAACGCGTTCGACAAACCCCCCCCCCCAAGGAAGGATGACTTCATCACAAAAAGCGTGGATTGAAAGTGGGCAGAGGACGTTTCTAAGTTCATGAATATGAATCAGGTTTTACTTTTGTGCAAAATCCTACCAGACATATATTAGAAAACACAGTACGGGCAATATTCCCCAAATACCACACGATCAAGTCTGTGTCTTTGTCTCATGCAGCATGCATTCAACATGAAGTTAAACACTAGTAACATATCCACGGAGAGCCTTCCCTGCCAACTGTCAGGAAGGTTTACGCTTCTAAAAAGTACTTCTACAGCAATTATTAAAAATGATTCCGTGTTGGGGGGTTCTGATCGATTGCTATGGTTTGAAAGTAGAAATGACAGGATTACAAAAAGGGTTTACGTAGCATATATGTCCCTTGTAAACAATTCTCGTAGGCCGCAAGCAAGCAAAATGTCCTTTCACCCGCCGACAGTCATCGGCAGTCCCACCCTGAACTGTCCCATCTTTATCCTGGAGTTCCACTGAGAAACGACAACACTGAAGAAACAGTTCGTATAGAAGGTTTAACGACAGTGAGTACGATGTTTTGCCGGGGGATGACGAGTAGGACTGTCGTTGTAGTGTGCAAATTGGGACGCCGGTGGCGGCAGTGAGAAACGGCATGCGTGGGGGGGAACTCGGAGCTCTGCGCTCCGACGGCGCTCTTCTGCGATCCTGTGCATCCGCACGTCAAGTATAACAACATCGCGCACAGACGCACCCTGACGTCAGCACTGTCTCAGTGTCAGCATGTACATGAATAACCTGTATAGGACGAGGACACCTAACTAGCATCACTTCGTATCCCTGGGTTCCGACTGAAGGTACGAGATTCTCAGCCCTCGTTTGAATTGACCTTCCTCTGAACATTTCTCCTTAAAAAACATGACGTAGAAAATACAGAAATTAGTGCACTATTAAATGTAAACATCAATACAGTAAATAGGTAATTGTGTTTTTTTATGCATGGTGCTTTAACCAGTATATTTGATGCCAAACGTGTAAACTGTAGCGAGGGTGGTAAGATCTCGTGCTATAGATATATGTGTAAGATTACACCATAGTCTCCTGTATCCATGTATCACGCAGTAACAAAACAATCGATTAAGATACCAGCTTTTACATCATTTTTGCATTGCCTTGCTACCAATGTTAAACAAACTTACTGAACAATGAGTCATTAGGTCACAATGACACTGGAGGACTGGGATAAGTAGTAGAAGAAACACCATCTGAACGATTTGTGATAACTACTAGGAGAAGAAACACCATTTGAACGATTTGTGATTTGCATAAAAAAGCTCATAGCTGTAAACAAGAGCTGTAAACCATACAAACGAAAAACAATACCTTCATCAAGAGAACTATGCGTTCCTGCTACTGTCAAGTCCAAACAGTGAACAATCCAAACGATTCACTTCTGATCTGATTAGTCCTGCATTCCAGGCTAAAGGATATGGCTCACCTAACAATGTGTGGCATGGAAGCTAGTACCATATAGAAAAGATCATGTCAGCTATGCTGACCAGAGCAGTTTAAAACAGGCGTGTTACCCAGCAGCCTTGACTGGTTCAAGACATGACTAACTCCTAGGCACATTAAACTTGAATCCAGCTTTCACCCGCCAAAGAATTTCTTAGCCTTTAACATTCCTCTACAGTTTACCCATTCACGAGTCTGTAAAAACAAACAAAAAAATGTATCTGGCAAGACTAAACTCTTCCAAAAATTGACTTCCTAATGAGAATTTTTTGGTCCAAAGTATCCTTCCTACGTTTAGCAAACCTGTTTAAAAATAGACATTTATAGAAAAATCAAGTCAAAAGACATTTTCATGGATACAAGACATGTGTTACCCTTGGCTAGCCACTTACACTTCAATACTTCCTTTTGGGCCCATTAATAAATCATCATAGCTTATAAAGTAATAAATAAGATCAGGAACTAGGTTAGTCTGTTTCCTGGTGTCACATATATACAAAACAACACTGTGGTTCAAGTAAAATGTACAAAAGAACAAAACACCAATGTAGGAATCGCTTCGCAGGGAAACACTCCTGGGGCGAAACACTCCTACTCAGACAGAATTGGAAAAACCAAGGAGCTCCCTTTAAAGATATGGCTGTACGTGAATAAGTCACAGAGGGTGAGACAGTCACTTTTTTAGCTTCCTTTTCGGCGAGCTTTCTAGAACGAGTTCAGCCTTTTCTGAGGTGGCCTTGTCTTTGGCCTCATTTGTTTTACAGAGGGTATTTTCAGAGGCGGGAGGTGGCGTTTTCTGTTGCAGCGGCGTGACGTCAGCGTAGTCCAGCCTCTCGCTGGAGTCATCCTCCCCGTCGGAGCACGGTTCCCACTCGTCCTGCTCCTCGCTCTCTGTGGAGCCCTGCACGGCGATCTGAGGCACCAGGGTGAACCTCCGGACCGCAGGCACCTCCACCTCCTCGCTGGACTGCGGCTGGGTCACCACCCAGGCCGCCCTGTGCTGGTGCAGGGGCCTGGCTCCCGGCGCAGTCACGGTGACCGTGGGGCTGGTCTTCTCCTCCGGCTCGTCGAAGCTCACCTCCTGCACAGCCTCCTGCTTCTTGAAGGAGTCGCGGCGCTCAGACAGGTTGAGCTTCCTCATCACCACCAGCTGCTCGGAGCGCTCAGACCCCAGGTCCCTCAGCCGCTGGCTGCCCAGGTAACCCCCTCCCAGCCTCCCGTGATCCCCCACGTGGGAGCCCCCGCAAGCCCCCTCCAACTCCAGATCTCCCAGGAGCTCGGACTCTCCGTGAAAGGGCACCTCCAGCGTGTGCCTGCGGGGGGTGTAGCATTTCTTGTCGCCGTGGTAACCCCCGGACAGCTTCTCGGCCGACTGCACCCTCTTGAGGAGCGGCGAGCGGGGGGGCTCGGCGCTGCGGGGGCGCACCATGTGGCGGACGATGGTGGGGGGCGACAGGTTCTTGCCGTGGTACGTGTGGAGGGTTTTGGCGATGCCGGGCAGAGGGGAGGGCGAGCGCTGAGGAGACAGGGGCTGGGGGGAGGAGTTACAGGCCAGAGGGGAAGGGGGGATGCTGCTGGTGGACTTGCGGCGGCCCACTTTGGTGTAGCGCTGCGTGCTGAGCTTGGAGCCCAGGCCGTGCAGGGAGCTGGGTCGGATGTGGGCAGCCGGGGAACTGGGGGAGCTGGAGCAGGGAGAGGTGCTCTGGGGGGAGTTGGTGTGTCTGTCTGGGGTGTCTGGGGAAGGAAGAATAATTGCTGTCATGCTCTGGTTAACAAGATGCAATCCTCTGTCTACTGCAATGCAATGAGCAATAACCATACCACGAGATGTGTACAAAACTCCCCGCACGCTGAATCAATCCAACTTCCCCCCCAAAAAAAATTCCTCTCAAAGGCTCAGTTTTCCAGTCAAAGCTGTGAGGATTGTTTCCCAGCTCTACGTGTGTGGAAGTGCTTCTCACCTGCAGCCTGGTGGTCTGGGGCTGGGCTGCGGCAGGGGGTGGAGGGCCCCGGGGACAGGCTGTGCGTGGGGGAGCCAGGAAGGCTCTCGCTGGACGACACCGACTGGTGCAGCCCAGAGGAGAAGCTGCGGCTGCTGTGCATGACTGTGCTCTGCTTGGACAGCTTCCTCAGGATGCTCCTCCGCCTGAGGGGGAAGGATGGTTGGTGTTCATCACGCTACGTTACATCGTCACATGCATCGTGATTAGAATTCGATATCTTGTCAAGGATGTCAGCGTTTTCGATTTAAGACTATTTTTCTGTATTACACTTCAGTGTCTTCCATGATCGAACTACAATTAGGTTTCAATTCCCTCAAACTAACACTAGAGGGAGACTGTGTTCTGGTTATAAATGGATGCAAGAAGCTGTTTGGGCATGCCCACAACCAACACATCAGGTCCGGCAGGGAAGGTCCTCACCAGACCAGAACAGGCAAAAGAAACAGAAAGTGTTTATAGATGGTCTGGTATTTTCCTCACTTGTCTTGATTGTCTCTCCTCTTACTCTTCTTGCTGCGACGCGCCATCTTGCCCTTGTGGCTGACCTTACGAGCGGGTCCCACTTTGATTGAGGTGTTCTCCAGTGCCGTGGTCTGAAGAGACACCTTGTTGCCGCTCTGTTTTTGGATGATACATTCATTAATATTCAATTCAAGCTACGGAGTGAGTAGTTTAGGAGGACTTTAGCTTTGGATTGGCAGGCAACAGCCACGATGAGAAGATAAGTTGTAAACTATCCATGACGTCATGAGTCCGAAGTTCTAGATTCTCCATCTAGAATCTTGAAAAAGGACCGTTTTAGAACCATTCAACGTTCTAAGTTAGCAGTTCTAGCATCCTGCTGATTGAACCCCTTGTGGCTGTTGCATGTGAACCCACCTGAAGCCGGGAGAAAGCGGGCCGTACCTTGAGAAGCAGCTCGATCATGTCTGTGTGGACCAACCCCTGCACCGACTCCCCGTTCACATGAGTGATGAGGTCACCGGCCCTGAGGCCTGCCTCGTGGGCGGGGCTTCCATCCTCCACACTCTGGAAACGACCGAAGAAAACACACACGGCTACTTCAACCGTACGACCACAGAGATGGAGAGGAACCCTAAACCAGCTCCTCAACCTTATTTCGTGACCGTAGAATGGGTCGTTCTAACTCAAATCAAAGTTAAAATCAATGTACATACCCCCCTTCTAGCTGGTATAAAATGGGTCTGTACTAACCAGGACCATGTGGTGGACGGAGTAGACGTCACTGTCTCCCATGTAGACGCGGATGGCCTGCAGGGTGAAGCCGTACTTCTTCCCCGAGCTGTGGATGATGATGGGAGGCCGCAGGCTGCTGAGGCTGAGGGAGAGGTCTCGGCTGGGGGACGAGTCCCGGGACGAGGGGTTGGAGGAGAGCGAGCGCGGAGAGATGGGGCTGGGCTGGAGCCCTCCAGGAGTGTCATCTGGAATAAGCACGCGAAAGGATCAAGCGGCCATTTCAACGAACGATCGTGGCTAAACAGCATTACATAACTTAAATAAGGACCTAACTAAATATCCACATGGATGTTTGTTTTTTTTCTTCCAGTTACGTGATTCACATGGAGACTCGTTGCTGGGGGTTAGTGTTAGGCCTTGTGCCCCACTCCCACGAAACCCTTCTGCCAAGCTGGGCGCTGTTGAAACGAACCTGCGGTGATGATGAGTGACAGGGCAGACACGGAGGCAGACTTGGGGACTTTCCCCCCGCAGGGGAGCCTCTGTCTGTCTGGGGTCTCCAGCTGGTTCCCAAAGCGCCGCGGGGCGTGGTCGTTGGGGGATGAGTGCTTGGCTCCGGTGCTGTTGCTGCGGATCCTGATCCTCTGGAGGGTTGACACCACCACCTCAGCTGCACATCAGAAGGTTGTGTCGGATCAATGACATCTTTTATGTTCGTGCAATACGTCACCTGTTCATTGTAGCACACTGTGTGTTTCTATGTCTGCACGTGCATTCTTATCATTAGTCGACAAGCGTTCTTATTCTACGAGTATTCTTCTTCTACACGGTTTCGTCTCCGTACAGTTAGCATGTCTACTTCCTCTCCTTCCTCTGAACATGCTGGCCAGCAGTTCGGAGCTGTTGTCTCACCTTCATCGTCGGTGGAGAAGGCAAAACGTGGCATGGTCTCCAGGCTGTGGGTGCTGCTCATGGCCACTAGGGGGCTGGCTCCCCTCTCTGACTGGGAGGAGCTGGACGAGGCACGGGGGCGAAGGCTGCAGAAGGAGGAGGAGTGAGGATGAGCGGAGGTTAGGGAGAATCTCCTGCTATCAACTGTCAGGCATCGCCTCTGGCTAACAGTGTCTTAGAATCAGCAGCAAAGTTATTGTGCACTCGCTACTAAGAACAAATGGGTTTTATCGAGACGGGTTATTGTGACATTGCATTAGAAGCATGGTTTTGACAAGAACACGTTCAATAACCAGCATTGACAGCAAGAAGCAAACCTAAAACAAGGAAACGCGAAGTAGCTACTTGAAGCAGCAGTCCAAACAGGGTGGATCTGAGCTCACCTGCCCCTCTGTCCAGGGTGCCAGCGCTCTCCTGTGCTGGCCTGCCTGTAGCTCTCTCCCAGGCTAGGGGAGGGGGTGAGTCTCCCCTCCCAGCGCTCCTCCTTCTCCTCACTGTGGCTGCGGTCAGACGAGAAGCTCAGGTTGGACGGCGTGGCCAGATGTTCCGTGCTGCTGTAGACCTGGAGGACAACAGCCAGTCAGGGACTGCGTGTGAGTCTTGGGCACCCAAGTGTGTTTACATGGAGACTGTCGATGTGTATTTGCATCTGGATTCATACATTCATATAATGTAAAATTCCAACGTGGAGACATTTAGTTGAGTCTTTTCATCTCATGAGATCTTAAAGCATGTTTGGTTTACTTCGTAAATTGTTGCACTTTTGTACCTTTGCAGAGCATGTGACAGTCTGGCTGACAAACAGGAAGAACTGGCTTTTTATTATTTGAAACGTGGCACCGTGGGAAAATCCTGACCTTGCTGAAGCGATGTGACCACGAGGAGAACTGACGGATCTCCAGAGAAGACTCCTCGTCGTTGGTCTCGTCGTCCTCGTCCGACGCCAGATGGTGGTAGCGCTCCGAGCGAGCTGGAATCACAACACACGACGATGGGCTCAAGAAGATCTCTGGGTGGGTTGAAGCAGTCTAAGATCCAAATAGGACACTGGCAGCCTTCCTAAAACTAAATCCTTGATCCGAAGTGACTTGTATTGGATTGAAATAAACAGGCAGGGGCTAATAATGAGCCGTATGCCAGCAGGGGGCCAAGTTAGGACTCGCTCTGCCTGCGGGCGCTTGGCGTCAGGTTCCTGATTCAGCAGGAAGGGGGAGGAGTCACCTACTGTCAAAGTAGCTGGTGTCGTCCTCCGCTTCCAGCTGGGGGATGAACTCGGCTTTCTGCCGCAGGAGGCCGTTCCAGTCCAGACGCAGGAAGAACGAGTGCTGCCTGACCTCTGTCGCTCCCCCTGCCAAACACATTCCCATTCCAAGATCACATACTGGAAACGCTAAGCGTTCTATTCCTATACTCCTCTACGCGGCGGTGCTCGCGATCCGTACCGGTCCCTAGACGCTCCAGAGGGCTCTGCCTCAGCAGACGATCGATCAGATCCTGGGCGTCCGCGGGGAGAGCGTCATCGCCGTCTGGCCAGATGATGTCGTCTACGAGGGGAGGAAGCGAGCAGGACGAGAAGAGGAGAGAGCCCACCCAACAAGTGAGTCTGCTGCTGGAAGCATGGCTGGATCATTAGGCACTGCGGCATCGACCAACTCAACGAGGCCCCCGCGTGCGTCGATACTCACCGCTCACGACCTGGCTGAACAGCTCCTCGGGCGTGTCTCCGAAGAAGGGCACACACCCGATCAGGAACTCGTAGAGGATGATGCCCATGGCCCACCAGTCCACCGGCTTGCCGTAGCCCTGCCGCAGGATCACCTCTGGGGCGATGTACTCAGGCGTGCCGCACACCTACAGAAGCAGAGCCAAGGCGTGCGGTCGTCTGTGAGCTTCCTGCTCTACGTTCTACGCACGTTTATATGTTGTGTTGGATCAAAGCGTCGGGTAAAATATGTTCCTACCGTTCGGCCTTCTGCTTGGTAAATAAAGTGCCGACTCGTCTGTATCTGGTACAGTATGTATGTCTTCCTGTCTTGTGTTCTGGAGGAGAGGATTGTTCATGCTCAAAGGAAACGCCTTACCTGCTTGTCTATGAACTCCCTGGTGTCCTTCTCCATGTGGCCCTCGTACAGGTTGGTGGTCATGTTCATGAGGCCGATCCTGGACAGGCCGAAGTCAGTCAGCTTGATGTGGCCCATAGACGTGATCAGCAAGCTGCAGGGATACAGAGGAATCGTAAGCTTGGATGGTGGAAAAGGAACTCCATAAGAAAAGTGAGATTTCTTTTTTTTTGTGGGGGGGGGTGAACTCACTTGTCAGGTTTGAGGTCCCTGTGGACGATGCCGTAGTTGTGGAGGTATTCCAGGGCCAGGACCGTCTCAGCAAAGTACATCCGGGTCATGTCCACTGGCAGGGGGCCCATGTTCTTCAGCAAGTTAGCACAGTCACCACCTAGACAGAACAGTCAGTCAGGACACAGGACATCTCATGACTAAGCGAAGCGAAGTGCAAAGCTTTAGTCATGAGGTTGCATCGACTTTAAACC
Organism: Plecoglossus altivelis; assembly: GCA_036571765.1. Lineage (NCBI taxonomy): Eukaryota > Metazoa > Chordata > Actinopteri > Osmeriformes > Plecoglossidae > Plecoglossus > Plecoglossus altivelis. Next base: position 8,895,639 of record BROE01000028.1, read on the forward strand.
AGTCAACGCAACTGCTAGGACAGTAAGAAAACGTCATCTAATAAGATTTCGCAAAAATAACATGTTTACTTAAATCTAGTCAATAGATTAAGCCATTTATAATAGAACGAAAACAGGATTATCAAACTCAGTTAGATGCTGTGGAGGTTCGAGCCAATAATTAGATGTTGTACTTAGGGCTAACCCATGCCGAAACTCTTCCCTAAAACCATTTCTGACATACGGTTTCACAATTCAAGTCCTCTAGTTGACAACAACTGGTTGTGGTAATTAGTGTTATCCAATCGCATTTATTCAACACTTCCTGGTGTGTGTTGCCATGGTGTTTCTGTTACCTTCTACGTACTCCATGACCATGCAGAGGTGTCTGCGCGTCTCGAAGGAGCAGAACATGGAGACCACGAAGGGGTTCTCAGCGAAGGTGAGGATGTCTCTCTCCACGAACACCTGCTGGATCTGGTTCCTCAGTACCAGATTCTGCCGGTTGATCTTCTTCATGGCGAAGCGCTGGCGGGTGTCCGTGTGCCGGACCAGGTACACAGCTCTGAACAATCACAGGAGATACGTCAGAACACGCTTGGCTTACGGAAACCACACCTGGCCTACGTCAACCACATGTTGCCACGCCAACCACAGCTGGCCACGTCATCCACACCTGGCCATGTCATCCACACCTGGCCTACGTCATCCACACCTGCTCATGTCATCCACACCTGGCCTACGTCATCCACACCTGGCCACGTCAAAGGCACCTGGCCTACGTCATCCACACCTGGCCTACGTCATCCACACCTGGCC
>BROE01000028.1:8899866-8934285 GCA_036571765.1 Plecoglossus altivelis
TGGCCTTTCCTTGTCACGGCTGAGGGTGACATCACTGCACTGGTGGCACCGTGCAACGCATTGTCCTCAAACCCTCTTTAGACTGACTCATTCTTGGCAACCTTATATTGACTTATACTAAAATGAGCAGACCTCCTTCTCTGAGATCCAAGTCGGTAACTGATCTAAAATGAAGTTCGACACAGTCTTCAGCGCAAATGTTGGCCGCAACGCAACAGTAAAATATCTCTCGGATAATTAAGACTTAATACCTTCTAGTATAATTATTATTATACGTTTATTTAAATGTTTTAACAACCACTTAGGGATTTAGCACAAGGAGATGAGGTGAATAATATAATGTTAGACTATTATTCCCCTTGATGGGAAAGGCATTTATCAATTCAGCTGTGGGGGAACCATGCCTGCTATCTGAGAGTACACACACAGTGACTCGCTGTCTTTGGCTCACCACATAGGACTGAAGTGGAGGAGGTTGCCATAGAAACTAACATTCTATCATAACATAGATAAGACCTGTGACCAACACAAAAAAAGAGAGAGCACTGCAGTACATGCGCTTTGTGGATCACCAGCACTGGAGAATTCTGCTCCCAAATGGGTGTCTGGGGGGGGTTTCCAGACAGGGACTATGAGTCGTGTTGATTTGCTCACCTCGGCTTGGCCCAATCAATTCTTCTTTATTTAACCTTTATCACTATTTGATTGTTGACCTAGAGAGCACAACGGCCATGGGAGTTTGTTAAAAAACTAGAATGATTATAGACCGGACTGATGTACGGGCCAGAAGTTAATTGTATGCCGACGTGCAGTTTAATTATGTCTCTGCCTTGGCAAAGAGAAACCGACTCTGCCAATCACTGAGAGGATAAGGTGACAGTTAAGGTCAAAGTTCATCGTCCATCTGAGCTCAAAGCTCTGCTTACACTGAGTCACTGCAGTGGAAGAGAGCCAGAGGGTGTTCCCCCACATTCCCTCTCCCTGCCTCTCCCTCCCTCCCCGTCTCCCTTGCCTCCCCCTGTCTCTCCCTCTCTCCCCCACTCTCTCCTTGCCTCTCCCTCCCACTGCCTCTCCCCTTGCCTCCCCCTGCCTCTCCCTCCCTCCCCCTGCCTCCACAAGCAGGTTTTTAAATGCCATCCTCTCCATTACCAAAGTAGCACTACATGCCTGCTGCTATGGCTGAGAGACACGCTACCAAAAGCTGTCAGCAATGCACCAAATCTACAGGTGTTTAAACATCGCTCTCCCTCTGTTTAAGCAATGAAGGGGTCTCCATGTAAAAATATATATTTCAGAGTAGCTGTTATGGTAATTATACACGTTGAATAACCTAACCTCTTATTATAGCGGAACCTAGATCCAATCTGTAGCTCCCAGATTGCCCCCCCCCCCCCCCCCCACTCGGTCACATGACAGAGTCATTTCTGGTCACATGACCGCGGCCCCACCTCGTGCAGCAACTTCTCCAGCTTCTCCTGCAGTTCGGCGAAGTAGCGTGAGGTGATAAGTGCCTTCTGAGACTTGTCCAGGCAGTCTCGGACCAGCTCAGCCAGCTGGTGCTGGATGAAGCCCAGCACGCCGTCCCCCAGCGGGAGGGAGCTGTCCGGGGAGCAGTGGGTGACCACGTCTAGCAGGCGTTGCTCCATCTGCGCTGTGGCCTGGAGGGAACACACACAGTACACACACAGTCCACACACACACACACACACAGTCCACACACACACAGTCCACACACACGCACGCCGAAGGCTAAGTTGCCGCAGGAGAGGGATTTTACCGGGAATTGATTGATCTTCGGAACTCAGGTTTGTTTGCATTCAACCCAGTTGTTTGTTTCAACCCAGTTGTTTATTTTCTACAAGTAGTTCCCCCCTCCCCAAAAACTCAGTCATGTAAGAGGTCATGTGTGTTGTGTTGTCGTGTACCTTAGGAAAGCGCTCCTTGTAAACATGGTTCATCATGACTATCTCGTTATCGAAGGAGCCATTTGTTCGTCCGGGGCTGAGAAAAAGACAACAGGGAAAAAAACGTCTTAAATTCACTTGAATGCAAAGAGTTCATGTAAGTCTTAAGGGATCAAAACAAGACAAATGTTCTCCTTGTGTACTGATATAATATATACATCAGCTCAAAAGGAATCATATGGTCACATGGTTTTTATGTGTTTGCAAGATAAGGTTTTTGAAATGCTCCCATTTCTAAAAGCATTACTCCAATCCACTGAAAATGTCAACAAAAAAAACACATGCAATCTTAAACTTCTTTTTTTTTTCTATTTCAAAGGTTCTGCACATAATGGGCCCCAAAAACATGAGAGTGAGATTTTCACAACCTCAATATAGCCTCACCCAGGAGAGAGAGAGCAGTCTATTCAGCCTCCCTACAGACACACACACACGCTTGTTGTCCAAGAATGACAAGGCCTACATGCAGGGATTCAGCCCAAAAAGCAGCGACTAAGTCTCCACAGAGCTCGCTAAGGTGCTGTGTTCATCTCCACAAAAGAGGCCTCTGTAGCAGCAGATGGCAGGCTGCCCACCACGCGCTGCAGCACCCTGATCCCCCCCCCCTGCACACCCCCCACGCCCCCGCCCAAGACTCCGGCCCAGCAGCGCCCTGCAGTGCTAAGCTAGCACGCCCACGCCGCGCCACAAGAACCCAGCGAGCTGAGGCCTGAGCGCCCTTGCAGGCTGCGCGCTGCCACAACCGCCGTCCTCAACGTCCTTTTCAACCAAGCTCCGCTCCACATGCTTCCTGACTGACAACAGCTCACCGCTCAACCACGGCGGCAGGCGGATCTGACGGTGTCAGACGACATAGCAGCACTTGTTATCTGTGGAGGAGCTGCCAGCGTAGCTTCTTAAAATGAGGGCACTTCTAAACCGGCATTCATTTGCAAATGATGTCTCTGAATTTGAACGCAGGTCAACACGTTTTATTGACTGGATTATATTTGACAGAGTAACGTCTTTGTGCATGGCAATCACACATACAACAAAAAAAAGGACTTCAGTTCCTCAACAAGGCTGAAAGTGCGTAGGCTGATCCTTCTGGACTCAAAGAAAGAACCAAGTTCACTGAATCTAAGTACCAGGCATTAGCTTGCAAATGAACGCATTACCTCTCTTCAACGGTTGCAACGTTAACACGGACTCACGCCCCTCATCCGCGCTTCAACTGCAAGTTTGCAACTTAACAGGAACACGATACTGCGCAGAAAGGGTCGCCTCACGCGATGAGGACGCCCAGCGCCACGCGTCACCCATCCCGGCGAGTTACCCTTATTGTTATCGCCCCGCATGCGGCGGCGAAGGCGAGGGCCTACCTGAGGCTGCGGGAGCGGGGGCGCATCAGCGGCGAGGGCCGTCCGTCCTCGTCCGTCACGCTGTCCGAGCTGCGGAAGTGTCTGAACAGGAAGTGGAGCTCGTCCTGCGTGGGCTGGTAGGGGAGCTGGTGCAAGCGCTCCTGGGAGGAGGACGAGGACTACAGACCATAATAACAACAACAACAACATCATCACCATCTGAAGGATTCAAAACACTTTGTCAAATCCTATCTTATATGGCTGGCAGAACGAGAACATTACGTTTTCAAATGACGCTGGTAGAAAATGTCTTCTTTTGATCGTGAAACTAGGTAGTTTGTGTGCGCGTGTCTTAATTGGAACACGATAACAGACTGGCGTCGGTCGAAGTACGAAGAACATTTTGTTTGTGACACGAGAGGCTGGGACTCGCTGTTTGGAAGCAATCTGTTGAGTTTTTCATCCCATGTGTCCTGAATAGCAGCTTTGGCGTCCAGGACTGAGTCTGCGTTGGCCCTTCTCTGTCGTCCCCCCCCCGCCCCCCCCCCAGAGTTGAAAAGCCCTATTGTCTTCTTCAGACCTCGCTGCCTGTGCCTGGGTTCACCTCATAAACCAGCTCACAATAGAGGAACACATGGCAGCCACTCGCCACAGGCTGCCAGCCTATTACAAGGCCCACAAAACCTTCTTGTCTCGTGACGACATCTAAACTTTTAACCTCCGCATCTGACATCTTGTTTTGTTACCGTGTCATCTTGGAAGACGTGTTATCGTGTGTGTACGCGTGTGAATTATTCGGCGTTATCAGCCTGGAACGCCGTTAAAGGCGGAGGACGGAGTTGGACCAAGGCCTCATGTAGTGGATCTAGGAGTTTGGACTGTGGTGGTGCAGAACTGGGAAGACCACTAGATACATTCAAGAGCCTGACAAAAGAAATCAAGTACATCCGCTGTAACAAATAAACGCCAAGAAAGCGATTCCAAGCTGGCGAGACCATTAGGTAAGGTTTTTCTCCAGCCATTGAAACGTGCTCTTTGAAGCAGTAAATCGAATTACAAGTATAAACAGCCATGTGAGCTTTCAGTTTCGTTCCTTAATAAAGTCCACGCATGAGTTACGAATTTACAGACGCGATCTATTTCAGGCTGAAACACGGTGACTCACGACAGCACATCGAGGAAAACAATGGCGTTTAATAACCGACCGGTATGAGACCTCTATCTGTGTTGTGTTTGTGTGTGCGCATGGGATAGCTGATTGTGTGTATTAACGCTCCGCAACGTACCTAGCTTTACTCCTCTTTATCTGGGGAAAGATTGTAAAGGAAGGAACTGAAGAGGATGTACACATCCTTTGATGGAGAGTAGGGCAGCAAGGGTAGGACTGGATGTGGCGAGTGAGAAGGAGGGAGTAATTGAGGGAGGTGGAGGGGAGGCGGACTCGACGAGAGCTAGTTTGAACTGGGCGGGTTGGTTCCGTAGCCAGATGACGGGAGGGACGCAAGCGACCATCTTCGGCCTTCCGCTCTAAGAGGAGGACAGAAAAGTACAATCAGCGTGATGGGCATTCTCCTCAGGAGGCGGTGTCACCGTGGTCACCTTTCCTCACTGTCCCCAAATCCTTTACGTGCACACACTTCAACACTGCTACACACTCAAACACACTACAGGGAAAAGGGAATGTTGAGTTATCACATGACCTAAATCCCACCACACCCAACACAATCCCCACCCACCCTGCCCCGCAGTGTGATAACATTGAAATAACATCAGCAGAGCTAACTACGTGATGTCGATCTCATCCTTATACATGAGCGCGCTTCAAAGCGCATTCCAGACAATCTAAGGTTTAATCATGCAAGTTCCTTCGCCGTATAGAACGTAACACCTCAAAGTATAAAAAGAGTTCACCGGTTAAATAGACAGTCAACAGGAAGTGAAGTCGTCTCTCAAAAGACATGAGTTATTGTGCGCCACAAGACCAAAGGGCGCTCTCCTAAACACCGAATCACCAGCCGTGGTGAGCTCTCCTACCAAAGCTCCACGCGAGAGATGCAATTGAGGGTACCTCGATATATGGCACGGAGCAGCTGAATAAATACAATTCATAAATACAGTTCAGCAGAGGTGAGAGAAGGAAATCGTGTAGGCTACCTGTCAGAGCGTGCCATGTGGCTGGTTGTCACGACAGCGTGGACGGAGGTTCAAAGGAAACAGAGAGAGAGAGAGAGAAGAGGACAGGTGAGCGTTTGAGTCGGAGCTTTGTGGAGTTTGGAACTTCACCGCAGACGAGACGGTGGCGGCGAGCCAATGACCCCGTGACATTTTGGTCGACGGATTGAGACTGACACTGCTGCCTTAGCCGTCAGCCTGGATTTGCGCGACGCAAACTTGAAGCCGTCTTCCCTTTCAGCACGCGCTGCCGAGCCCTGCCTAGAAACCACTTTCGTTTTTAAATGTGGGAGCAACCGCCGTTAGGATCGAGTCCCTGCCAACGGTTTCCAGAGAAAACGAAAAACCGGAGCTTCGTGCTACGATAAAAACCTGGAGCCAATTTTCTTTGTTTGTTTTTTTTGTAGGGGGGGGTGGGGGAGTATTGCATAACTAATCGTTTGATGTGGCCTTGTATCCAAGGCTTATCTTCATGTGTCTCATAGGGGATGAACCCAACATTGAGGATATCTGACAGCTACTGTCACAGGACATCACAGGGCTTTCAGGCTGTGCTCTGAATGCCCTGGCAGTGCAGAAGCACTATTAGATCATCTCACACCAGCCAAATGTGGTTTTAAAGGAGGAGGAGAGGGATCCAAGTAATCATGCCAACTTGAATGGATTGAGGTGCTCTTGATATAGCCACCTCTAGATAAAGACAATGCATTGCAGCATGTATTTATTTGACAAACAAGGTGGAGAGGGAAAAAAAAGCCCTTGGCAGCGTGTGCGCACGTTTCGCAAGGTGTGAGGTGAGAAGTGCTCGCGTGGCGGTGAGACGACGTGGAACCTTAAGTAGGCTAAGGGGGATCCCTGCGTGTAGCACGCTCTGTCTCACGCTAGCAGAGAGCTGAACTAGGGGAAGCTGGCACCAGATCTATCAAACGCCTCAGTCACCAGCTCACGTTTTGCTCATAGTTCAGATGTGGCTGAGAAAAGAAAACGATTGTGTCACCGTCATCGTCCCCCCCCCCTCCCCCTCTATCCACGAGCAGCAGACGTGATTCACAGACTCCGTCGTCAAAAGGCGACGCGTAAGAGCTTTTGTTCCATCTGTCGCCGTGGACCGTTTCTGGAGAAGCGGTGGGGTAGGAGCGTGTCTCTCCTTGGCTGCTCTCTTCTAGGGGGTATGACGTCATCGCTGAAACCAAGCGAACGTCGAGGTGGGAGGTAATGGGGAGGATGGTCGCACAAACTCGTACGCTGGCGATGACGTCGACCGGTAAGGTCTCCCAACGCCAGCTAGCGGGAGGGGTTTGATTAGTCTAAGAGATTCGTTGTCCTAACCACGTCAGACTTGACGTATTTGCAAGACGCAAGGAGACAAGGATAGAAAGTGGATTTCCCACGGAGATGGTTAAAGGCTGGAATAGCATTACTCATCGTGGTCTGTAAATAGTACATCTCAGACGATCCTAACCCTTCGGAAACCAACACCTTGTGGTTTTAGGAAGAATGCCACAAAACGACAATCTGCCCTCACCTCACAAGGAACTCCAGAAAAAAGGCTGTTTCTTCAAAGACAAATACATTCGTTGACAAGCTTTAAGGTCTCCGACACAGACGCATACAAATACATGATGTGCTATGGATTGTCGGCCAATTGCTAACCCATAGAATCAAGAACAGCTGAAACAAGCAAGCACTGTCTGCCTATGTTCTGTCCCCTGTCGTACCTGCGAGCGAATGGAAAGTTGATGGCTGTGCTAGTAGACACATTCCGCGGGCTGTCCAGGGGACTGCTAGCAGCTGAAAGAAACCAAAAGATGATGACTGTTATTACGACAAATTTGAAAGCCATAATAATAATAATAATAAGTAATCAAAGGAGGCAGTTATATCAACTCGCTGCTGATATTGCTCTTAAGGTTACTCCAATGCCCTTGAAGCCAACTTGACTGATCTAAATAGGATTTGATAACATTCTTTTTCTCCATTTTCTGAAAAAGAAAGGCCCAAACTAAATTTGGCTTCTCTTTTTCGGAGCGAACAAATACACACGCTTTGAAGGGAATGTTGTAGCTCTGTAAGGGGTCACAGTTAGCCTATCAAGAAACAAACCCTGCAGTTACCCATGTCTTTGATGCGTATACCTCGTATATATGTACGCCTGCACTGCTTTAGACAGAACCCTGGGAGCTATGGCTCGGCGGCGTGGTCTTACCGGTGTGAACGGACAGCGGAGACAGAGGCCTGGACAGAGTTGGCGAGGGAGATCCAACGCCGAGGCTCTTCCTGTTGCTGCTGCGGCAGCTACGGGAACAAACACGGAGATGAGACGCCAGCGCCAGCGAGCATCCCGACACCATTAGGATGGACGCAACACAACCTTCCTTCTCTTCCACGTATGAACTCCATGACGCTGCCNGGGGGGGGGGGGGGGGGGGGTGGCAGTGAGGCTAGGTATGTGCACAAAGCTGATATAACACAACCAATTCAGTGCATCATCATTCCTGGAGATATGAGAGACACCGTGCCATGTTACAGGATTGTGTTGTTGACATGCTAAGCTGGAAAACCAATTGAGACGGATGTATCTGGGTCACAGATGAGACTAGAAACTAACGACTGTTCCAGCGCATGGACAGATTAAACACACAAAAAACCCCATCTTATCTCTACCCTGCTGAAAAACATCTATCCTACTGGCAGGCAAGCCAGACTGGATGACATTGACAGCTGTGTAAAATGTACATGGTTGTCAATGTCATCTGAGGAGATGCTATTGCCTATTTCTCCATGGTCATCTTCCCGTTCCCTTGTTTTACAGAAGTACCAGCTTGGTGTGTCTTACTGCCAGTCTTACTGTCTGTTGGGAAATTTGATCATCTGATTGAAATGAACAAACCAATGGCAATAAACAAACACTTTCTGCCAACAATAAATTCAGCTCTTATTCATTGTTTCAGGTCTGGGTCGGTTTGATGTAGTGTCAACTCTTAAATTCGCACCCAATACTTTATTTCCGACTGACATGAATCCAACTCCAGGCAAACAGGCGCAGATGGGCTGAAATCCCCCGCGTTGTGGCCGAGGCCTTGACGTTAACTACCATCCAATTTGTCGTCAATCATTCAATAGCAACTCAATACCTTACACTGCATTCAGAAACTATTATAGTTCAAAGGAAGGTTGTTCAGATGAATCCATGGAATGGTATTGTGATTTACGTATAAGAGAAACTGGCCACGTTTATGTCCTTGTAAGCAAAAATATTAAGGAGAATCACTCACTGTCTAGAGCTACCGCACAGAAGCCAAGGAGCTTTAGTTAGGAAGTAAGCCATCGCAAGCTTACTTCACAACAGAAAAAAACTACATAACTAGCTACTACGGTAGAGATACTTGATGTACAGCAACTAAGCATTTCCGAAAGTTCACAACCCCAAAATATATTACTTACTTTCTTATTATATTACTAAAGAAGGCATGTCCAAACACAGACGTCGGCGGGCTATTTCCATAAAATAACGTCAGTGATGATCCTGTATCAGATTCAGAGACCTTCCTTAACACCTACTTACAGCCAGCCTTAGTTTATACGGTCTTAAACACATACTAAACTTTTACCATATGAACAGCTACGTACAAACATGTTAAGTCTTACCTTTTCGACCGTTTAAGCATCGCCCCGGTAACAAAATGAGACTTGTAGCTTGGCAATGCGGTCCAGTGACTTGGATCCGACATACTGTACAGTAGTGCTATTTGTTTAGAATGCTAACATATATTCCGTCCCCAGAGAAAAAAAAGAGAACATTATTGTTCTTAAAATGAAATATCTAGCTAGCTAGAATCCATGTATAGATCCGCAGTGCCTCGTAGACCCTCCATCGCCGTGGTAGTCTTTGTGTTTCTTCCCAGACTCGGACCCTCCGTTTAGCTAGCTTCCTAACTTCAGTGTGACTGCGAGTGAGTAGCTGGCTAGCTAGCAGCAGGCTAGTTTCACTCATTCAAACAGACTCCAGTTGAAGCAAGCTCTCGTCATATTCTGGAGCTAAATGTTTGTCCGCTCAAAGTGACCCCCTAATCCAATTTAACTACACAGCTCCCCCGGCCACATCTTTTAAGTGAGAGAGTTCTTGGCGAGCAGACAATTCATACGCACTGCCGAAGCGCGCTTTGATTGATTAGCATCCATAGAAACACCACCTCGGGTTGCTCTCATTGGGGTGTTGTTGTGACGAAGGGATAACCTTCTCCAACCGACGTCTTTGGGTCATACCACATAATTGGAACAGGGAAACCGTCCCAGCTCTTTTAAATTTGGTTTATTCCAATGAAATGTGATAAAGTGACAAATCAATTCAATAAGGCTAGCCATGCAGTGGAAATCAGAAGACTTCTAGAATTGCAAATGCTCTGGAAAAGGTTATGACCAAGGCTGAGAGACCGCAGGTTCGTTATTCATGGTGCCACCATTGTTATAAACAGTTTGTTATGATGAAATGTGTTGCAATAACACTCAAAGGCATGTTTTAATTACACAAAAACTAAAACAGGTCTTTGTAGAGTCTGAAACATTGATGGGCTAACAATATTTCACAACCGTTATTCAATAGGCTATGGACAACATCACATGCCCTATGTTACCTCTAACCCATAACCCATCTCACACTTAGTTAACAAGGAAGCCATCCTGCCGTCATGGTAACAAGCTCTCTACTCTCATAAGAACGAGAGACTTCTCATCTTCCTCTAGTCATCCATCTAGTCTGAATCGCTTGTTACAGCCAGGCAGGTTTATACGCAAACTACATCTCTTTTCTTTGTTTCAACGCTCTCGCTTGCTTCTGACTGTCCTGCAGGGTTTATCAAGCTGTTTGATTTCTTCATTAAAACACGCTTGCAGAAACAGTCCTTGACACATTGTGATATTGATGAGTGAAATGTGTCTTATAATGTCCACAAATGCATGAAGCAAGGCTCAGATATTACGTAATGCCAGACACTGACACAAATGAACACTATTCCCCTGAGAGGAACTCTGCAGCACAAATGATCTACTCTGCAGATTTATTTTTTTTAACTTTAATTCTGTTATTGAAAAAGAATGTCATCCACCTCCGAGGGGCTTATTTTAGTGACACAGGTCTTACACACACCTACACAAGGTCATATACAACACAAAGTGGACCTTGATAAGAAAACAGCTCATTGCAATTGGGCGGATTTTCTTCCAGGTGCGTTTCTCTCTATTGGGCTGACAAAGTGAGCAGCGACTGTGTTTAGCTGTGCTTAAACTGCTATTTATTATCATACTGCAGAGGCCATTACATTCTGTTCTTCCACTAGTAAGTTGCACTATTACAGGGATATATAGTGCAGGGCCTATATGTGACCATGGAAAAAGGCTAAAAACAAGAGATAGGAATTTAATATCCACAGTACTCTGCACCAGAGTAGTGGTATCTCTAGATTCACAATTATTAACTATCTTAACTCCCGTATAAGGATAACATAAATGTCTTCATCTGTTTACAGCAAAATAAAATGCTATACGCTACTTCTATTTGAGGATTATCTCCAATCCTTCCACTGCTTTGACGTTGCCAAGCAACCCACATAGGTTGGGAAGGACAGCATGTGCGATTTGTGATTTGGAACAAAAGTCAAAACCCCTCGAAACAACTAATAATGTCCTTAATAGCTCTATTTCCATTATGTGTTTGGCATTTGGAAACATGTAAGTATTAATACTCAATTGAATAGCACAGAACATAGCAAATTTCAGTTGAGGCATTTCAATTGATCTCTAATTCAAAGTTTCTAGTATTCTAATTTCTAGTCCTTTTGGGGGTTGGGGTGTAAGGGCTGCTGTCTTACCTCCAGGGATGTAGGGTTTGTAAGGGCTGCTGTCTTACCTCCAGGGATGTAGGGTTTGTAAGGGCCGCTGTCTTACCTCCAGGGATGGAGGGTTTTTAAGGCCTAATGTCTTACCTCCAGGGATGTAGGGTTTGTAAGGGCTGCTGTCTTACCTCCAGGGATGTAGGGTTTGTAAGGGCTGCTGTCTTACCTCCAGGGATGTAGGGTTTGTAAGGGCTGCTGTCTTACCTCCAGGGATGTAGGGTTTGTAAGGGGCTGCAGGGACTGCAAGGACTGCATGGACTCAGAAGAGTTGGGCTCTGGCATGTGGGTGACAAACTGTAAGGCAAGATATGGGTCACATGGGTCAGTGGGCTACTTCTTCTCACTGGGCTGGCATGAATGGTTTTGTGCTCGACACCCTGTAGCTGTTAGCTTGAGGCAACACATCAGCTGTTATGGTGAGCTGTTTTAGGGGGAGCGTTGGGCTTCGTTTACATTGTAGTTTGATCTGTTCTATCGGAAACGATGTTGGCCATATGTTGATAATGTTGTTTAAGATGTCGACAAGTTCATATAATTTCGCTAACAGCTGGTTATGAATGATAAAGTTAGGTTAGGTTAGGTTAGGTTATCTTGCATACTTGATATGTTTGTTTTGAGTAAAAACAAACAACCTACGGCCATCTATGGTCATCTATTTTACATTTATGGTAAATAATCTTTCATTCTGATATATGGATTTTAGTGCATGAAAACATGTAAAGAATATGGTGAAAAAACATGACTGTAACATGGCTATAAATGAACAGATTTCTCATTACAATGTGTCTATTCAGCTATACAGTAATATATCATCTGAATTGTATAAGTTGCTGATCAAGCAAGAACATTCTCTATTGATTTCTATGCAGAGTTTTTGGTCTTGCTTCATTGCAGCACAATGTTAATAGCTAGTTGTTCAGATGCAACCTCAGAACGCAGCATCGGTTACCGTAGCAAAGACATGAGCGTGTTGTCATAGTAATCCAGAGAGGTTGAAAAACAACTCCTTGTGTGAAGACACTGCACCATGCTGTCTCATAATAAGGGTAGGAAAACCTATCACTCTCAATTCACTAAAACCTCATTAGACCACCGCAGCATCTCCTTAACCCCTTCAAATTCATATCATCACATATAGTGTAATGTTTGGGTTAGGGGTAGCTGCCATTACTGTAAACACCCTTATATTTCACACCAACAGCCTAACCTCCATCACTGCTTGTTTGCACGGAAGTGGAATATCATTGGGCTCCAATAGTATGCATTCTGCACCCAAAAGAAAGAAAGAAAAAACGAAAAGAAAAAAATAATAAACGGGTCATTGGCACCCAACAAATGATCCCTGGGAAACACAGATAGCTCTGAAACACTCCTACGCTTTATGGATCAACGTCTAGTGGGCAAGCAGGAAGCAATCTGCCCCTGGCTATATGGTTGGGAAGGAGAGTGGGTGGGATGCGAACTGCAGCAGTACTAATCATTTGATGGAGACAGGAATCACAACACATCGCTTGTTGGAAAAATGGGCACACAGAGTATCCCAAAAGGACAGCCTTTTGAGCATAACAGTGAGTGAAGAGGTGCATGACTCATGGGAGCTTGTAACTTCAACTGGAGATGCTAGCGCTTACTGGAAATGCTTATAATCACAAACAAAATGAAATCCAGACCATAACAGATATTTTGCTAAGGTCACACACACACTGCTTGGCATGATGCTCTTCATTCCATAAACCAATAAGAGAAGATCATTTCTAAAACTGGTTTCAACGCCACAAGCAGGTTTTACAAATCTATTGGCTGGAATCTACATAATGCACGAATATAGAACGCATACCTAGCCTACAATGCAACATTTCAAGCCCAATAGGCTATAGTGTGACTACGTGGAAGTGATTTTAATCATCAACAGAACCCCCATAAATCAAGATGTAGGCCCACGATAAACTATACAACAGTTTTACTTCTTAAAAATCTGAGAAGGCTATGTTGAAAAAACATACACATAGCTTTGTCATTTCCAACTTTGTGCGTCATTAATATTTGGCTGCGGTTTTGAAATATAGACACACCTGTCGCTTTTCAGACTTTCAAAAATGCCTTTCTTTTCTTGGTACACTTCACCATTGCATCTTGAATATATTGAGTACATTATTATGTAAGATGCCAGAATGCAATGCGAGTAAACTTGATGAATCTGCATCTCAACGTCAAACCAGTTATCTCATGAAGTCTATTTCCTTTCCAAACACACGTACAATGAGCAAACGTGAATAAGCAATACAAACATTATTAACATCTATTAAACAAACGTAAACTTACTCGAGAGTAAGGGAGGGGATTTTTAATTTGTCTCTCCTCGACTTCATCGTTTCACGACTCCTGCCAAAGGGATCCCCGTTAACTTCAGTTGCCACGGCGCAGCACGAGTAATAATATCAGGGTCGATTCTGCTGTCATTGTACGCTTGGAACTAAAAATAACTGTCAACAAGCTATCGTTTGACTCTAACTTTAGCATTTCCCTGTTAACTAACGACACCGCATGTCGATGAAAGCACTCCGTACAGTTCTGGATTTCTAAACCCGAGTGCTTGTCGGGATTTAGGTATCTTCATCCCAAAGAAACATAGGCGAACAGCTTAGCGCAGAACAGGCGCTGAGTGACAGAGGCGTTGGAATGGTCACCACTCCCATGTGATTACCGGGGGAGAGGAAATACAGAGGGTGTCGATTATGTCTATGATAATGCACGGGAGAATTCTTGCTTACTGGCAGAAATAAATACAAAAACAAAGGGGAAGGCTTCAATGTAAAGAAAGGTTATTTATAGGCTATAAAAACGCAACTACGCTGTAAATTTGCTTAGTCTGTTAGGCCCCCACTTTTATCATCAACTAATTTTAAACATTTGAGATGCTCACATGACACGGACAAACGGACAGACAGACAGACAGACATACAGACATACAGACAGACAGACAGACAGACAGGGTGTGTGAGTATGTGCCAATATGGTCATTTGACCCCAAGGTCTAGATAGGTCCAAAAAACGATGTGCTGCAAGCAGCCTGCAGACTTGGTCATATGTATATAAATAGTTGATATTAAATAACGACCCTCCCATGATTTATCCTGATCTATTGGTCTTAGAGAGAGACAGATTTCAGCTCGGGGGCATACATGCGCATACATATTCAACACATCATTACCAAAGGGGGTTTCCCTGGTCATGCTTTGGTAGAGTTTTAAGTAACTAGGTGTAACTGAACAGCAGAGAAGAGCAGGCACCTCAGTTACCATGGAGACGAGGGCTTACCTTCGCCTCTCTCTTGTCTGGTGCAGTCTTTTGTGCATCTGCGCCATCTCCGATGCACATTTGTTTACGCAAAATATAGGCTAACCCACATCAAACTGTCAATGATGTTATAATAAGTGTTATTTATTTACTATGCATCCTTAGAATGAGCATTTAAAGTTCAAAAACACCACAGTATATTAGGCAACCTTTAACCAGTGTAACAAGCAAACCCACATTTTCCACTCTGTCGTTACAGCCAAGAGGTGCCACTTTGACGCCAAACTAACGCCACCTGCTGGCAATCTGAACGTTCTACAGTTAAAATTCGTCCACAGAAAGTACATCAGTCAGAACGTTTCAGTTGAGACATATAGCCTGTGCAGAGCAAGGAAAAGGTCTCCGATGCTAATAGGAAAAAATAAACGTTCATGATCTTAGTCATTTCAGAGAAATAGGAAATAGAAACATAATTTGAGGATGTAGGACAGGAGGAGGCTGTAAACTATTGAGCTCAGTATCACGCAGTCCCCTCCCCAGTTGTAGTCTGAGGTTAAGAGTCAGTTTGCAATGCTCCTGTTACCTGAGAGAGAACGAGAACATGCGCTGACATTTCTTACCCAGCTGTCAACTTTACAAGGAAGGAAAGTGAAACAGATTTTGACCCAGTACCAGTGGAGTTGAGGATTAAAACAGCTATCGGGAGCCTGACCACTCAGTATCTTCCTCCCTTCAATAGCATTCATGATCGCCTATCTGGATACTTTTTTACTTACGTTGATTCTGTCACCATGGGCCTGTTGAATGGGTGGAAGAGAAAAACAGTAGTCAGACTGATTATATTGCTCGTTACGGTCAACAAAAGCACAGGTATTGTATGAAGACATTTTTTATCTGCTTCATCTCCATCGCTCTCTGCGGTTTTGTAGTAGGTATATTCCAGTGACATTGAGCTTGTCTGCCTGAGGTGTAAACACACAGTTGTGTTAGGGAGATAACACTAAGATAATGAGACAATCGTAAGTGTTACATGAAAAGGAAGCTTTTGGTTATCTTATCAGGGAAGTATGGTTTTCACAAGTATAGGCTCTGTGAATTGTTATATTACTGCACGGTGTGTGTGTGTGTGTGTGTGTGTGTGTGTGTGTGTGTGTGTGTGTGTGTGTGTGTGTGAAAGCATATTTTCATGTACTGTAAAATCATTCATATGCCTTTCACCATGTTTCAAAATTGATACTGTATAATATTTTAACAGATATATTACCATTTGAACGGGATCCTTTGAAGTTATAGCAAGTGTACAAAAATACAAAATCGTCTGATTCATTAGAGATTCTCCCCAAAATTATTTTCACTTAGAAGGAGCAACTTGCGAACTGTCCTCTGGTCCTCAGTGCTTCAGAAGAGACTCTGAGACTACAAATGAAAGTTATAGATGTGAATGGAATTCCTCTGAATCCATGGGAAATGCAACCTACACGCTTTACATACAGTAAGTTAAAGCAAACTTCAATTGAATGTTTCTTAAACCATCCACTACAATACACAATGTAGTCTATATCAAGGAATCTGAAATGTTTCAATGAAAACAATATTTTAACTTTTCAGAACGGTAAACCCTCCGAAACTTCCGAAAGATCCGTTTAAGAATATCAAACGTAACTATGAAGAAGTTCTCGGTGAATCCGTAATCACAAAACGTGAAGTGGAGATATGGGTGGAGGCTCATTTGGAAGACAAGAGCTGTCACTCGCCCAAAACCATGGTCATACTCAATGAGACAGGTGCATTGATATTTGTCATTCACACAATTCCATTAGAAAGTCATTTTTCCTCCCAGCACAGCAGCAGCAGCAGCAGAAAGGTATTGTAATGAGTTGAGTTAATGTGTCCCTGTTATTGTGAGTTCATCATTTAGAATGTACATGTGTTTACATGTTTTTGTTGCAGTTTACATGTGGTTGTGTTATGCACTAATGTTACCAGCCAGGTTGATGTGGTTCTATTGTTGAGACCTATTGGGAGGGGTTGTCTCATGAGAGGGGGGGGGAGAGAGAGGAGGGGAGAGAGAGGTTAGCTATGTGAAGAAGAGCGGGGGTTCTGTTTGTTGTTGGAGAGTTGTACGAAGTGGCTACGGCCAAATGCGACCGGATTTCATCTGTGTTGCCCTAAATAAACGCACAGAAGTTGTCATTGCCTTCTTATTCAACGCTGCAGCACTGGGGCATGTGTCACAGTATGTCGGTCTTAGCAGCAGTTCCACGCATACACGCGCGCAGGAAATGAAACACCGGGGAGAACACGCACACGCATGTGACAAAGGAGCTTCACTAAAGCACACTGACTTTTTTTATTCTCTCTCTCTTTCTAGTAAAATATCCTCCACCCAAGAACATGAGAATGAAGTGGTCCTCAAACTCTGTCATACTCAAATGGGATGGAGAAAAGAGAAAACCGGTTACCATAGATATTCAGTTCAGGCGAATGGATGATCCTTTGCCAGCGTGGGAAAATGTAAAACATTGTTTCTTACAATAGTGGGGAAGGGACCATTCAAACCTTATAGTTGTTACTATACTCATGACTATGTCATTTCTTCTAATTTTGCGTATTTCTCAACCTTGTTGGTCCAGAGAACAATAGAGACCAATTCCACAGACGATAAGAAAGGTGTGTTGCTTCTTGTTATCCTTAAAGTCGCTGTCAGTGCTGTTTGAAGTTACTTTATTCTAATTTAAATATGCTTTTAATACAGTGCTGGCCACATAGCTACGGTAAGGAACGGGTATCCAGCACACAAAAACGAAAAATAGTCAGACATGATGGTGGTATTATTTGTGTTCACAGTCAAAATCACCCTGGACACACTTCAGCTTCAGTCAGCATATCAGGTGCGACTCAGACAGAAGCCTAAGCATGTGAAAACTCCTCTGTGGAGTGACTGGACCTCTCTGGATGTCCCTTCAGGTGAGTTAGCTTGTTTGTTATGGCCACACATCCATTAGTAATTCGGATACAAGACGATGGACAATCTCAAGCATTGAGATGTGCACGTGTCTAGCTGTGTCTGTGTTGTACTTGCTACTCGATCTACACAGGTTTGAATCCTTTTTTGATTCAGTTTCATTACTGTCACCTGGTTCTCTCAAACAACCTGTCAATAATGTCCAACATGGTCAGTGTTTACCCAAGTTATTTCACAATTTATTGATGCTTGATCTGCAAACAAAATGTATCAAGTAAATGCCTTTACTGATTATTGTTTAACATGACGAATTGTTTCATCTATTGACCTTCACTCTTTCTAGAATTGTAGAGTAGGAAACATGGTCATTTGAATTCATTAGTGATGGGTAAAGTCAAATGCGTCTCTCTTGGATGCAGGAATTCTATATCCACCTGAAGTCAAATGGACAGAGCAGGACAACAATGGCTCGAGATTACTAAAGCTAACATGGGATGTGAGTTGACATGGTGCTCTTACACAGTCATAAAGGTCAAGAGTTGCGTGGACGTTGTGTTTTCAAGAGACCAGTGTTTACATCACTTGTATTTGTCCCCCCATCTCTGATCTCTACTACATTGTTCACCAGGCAAAGCAATACCCCCCTTCTGTTGGAACAGTGACTTATCATTTGTCTATCCATGACTGGCCTTGCCTGAAGAGAATGCAGACTTACGTAATCAACAATACTGAGTTTACAGCAACGGTGACCTACTCTGCTGTCAACATTTCCATTTTTGCGTCCAATACTGTGGGGAGATCCCATCCAACACATCTCTTAATCCCTGCCATACATAAGAAAAGTAAGTGTTTGTGTGATCCGCTTTCATTCAAAATCCAGTCAACAGTTAGTCTCATACACTCAAAACCTAACTCTAACTGTTTTCCCACTAGCATGTTTTGAGAGTAAATTGACCAAACATATGACCAGAGACTGCGGTAAGGCCTGTCTGGAGTGGTACAAGCTAACAGATGGAGAAACAAGACCAGCTACTGTGAACATCTCAGAATCAACTCAAACCCTTCAGAAACTGGCAGACGGTATGCTAACAGTCTTTGGCATAAATCCATGAATGTCCATCAACCTGCTTTGCTGTACGTGGACTACTGAAATTGAGCATTGAAAGTCAAGGATACTATGCTATAAGAAAACTATGTGACAATAATAATATTTAATGTAACTGACCCCTCTCACAATTCAACTAGCCCCAGCTTAGTCAAAATGGTCTAGAGCAGCCGCTGTTACCATTGCAATTGTTGATCAGCTCTCTTTGGTGGTCTGCATGGAAGCTCTCATTATGTGGATACTGAACAGAGAAGGACACAAACCAAAAGGCAAAGGGAGGCCAAAATGCAAACGATAAACTCCTCAAAATCATACTCCTCTCTCTCTCTCTCTCTCTCTCTTACTCACTCTCCCTCATCTCTCCCCCCTTTTCCTCCTCTCTTACACGTTGTGACACTGCCGTATGAAAAAAGCCATTGTTTTCTGCTTTGAATCCAGCAGACAGGTGTGAAAGCATTTACCTCCTTTTTTCCAGAGATGGAAGACTACGTTCGCTACTATTACTTTAGGCACAGCTGTCGAAAGAAACCACAAACCACAGCATGGTGTGCCATTTACAAGAAGGAGGGGGGTGAGTGTTTACATGGAGCACTAATGCAAAACAGCTCATTTTACCATGATGTTCCCTTTATAAATGGGTATGTTACTGTATTGTAGAAATGATCATAATATTACCACAACCTCACAAGGTTGTTCACAAGGATTAATGAAATCCTTTGCAATTATGTATTTTTCAGTCCCAACTAAGGCACCGCAGGAAATCAATTTCGATGTAACACACAATTCTGCGGTGCTAAGTTGGAAACCTATTCCTGTGCCAAACTTGCAAGGCTTCTTAAAACATTATGAAATCTGTATCACAGCCAACGCAAATCAAAAAGGTGGGACCAACAATGACATTTATAATGACTCTGTGTGGCACCTGCAAAGCAATGATCTGTTTGACAAAGCTGACTTGGCACAAGCATTTACTGTGAAATATATTGTGTGTTAACATGCTTCTCTCTTCGATTAGATTGCAAAAACGTATCAGAATCACACACTGAGCACATTCTTACAAATCTGACTCCGGAGTCCATTTATAATATCAGTGTTGCTGGAGTGACAGTCATTGGGTCAGGACCCAAAGTCTTTGTTGATGTCAAGACTAAATCTGATCCTCTTACTGGTAATTTACTTAAACTAGAATATAAACATAACATATAGAATGCAGAATCTTTCACAATGCATGTAAAACCAGGAATAACATTGTTATCTTCTCAAATCAGTCTGGGTGATAGTTCGTTGCATGATTCCTGTCCTCATCACTGCCATAATTGTCTCATTTCTTGTCAATAGGTGAGATATCTTTTTTAACGTACAAAAAGAAAAGCCAATTATTTTGGCAACATTTTTTTATTCAATGAAAGGCCTTTCATAATTCTATCATCATAACTTTATTCTCAGATTTAAAAGGAAGTTTTGGTTATCAGTTCCTGCTCCAGTACTGAGGAAAGATGGTTATGAAAAAAAGAGACAGGTATGGAATTAATTGAGAGTGTGCTGAACTTATTCCTACGTTGGAACTATATATTTGACATATTTAGCAATCTCCACAGTTCATGATGTTCTTGGAGTGTTATATACTAATAGACACAATACCTTTGCTCAGCATGCAAGGGAGAACAAAAACTCCTCTTACGCTATCTGTCACCACAAACTTTCCCTGCGTTTTACTGTCTGTCGTGCGTTGGACCTTTACATCAAAGTTCAAATGAGTCATTTCCCAATCATGATGTCTCGCAGATCTTTCAAGATTAATCGAACATACCTTTTTTTCTCAAATGACACATTTAGATTTTTTAGGGTGCACTTAAATCTCCCCTCCCTAACTGTTAAATGTAAGGAGATTTATGTTTGTATCGATGCACCTTAGTCAAGGAATGTCCCCTTAAATTCTACATCTCAACAGAACCTGTGGGAGGTGACAGAGAAGGTGGATGAGGTCAGCCTTCAAAAGCACAACCTGAATTACCTCCTGATCCACAACCAGGGAAACCTCAGTATACTGGATGTGTGTGAGGTAAATGAGGGTGAGGATGATGGAGAAGAGGTCAGTCTGGGGGAGCTGGGAACCCCAGATGTCTGTCTACCTTTAAGCCCAGATTACAAAAGACAAGTTCTAACAGATTTGGAAGACCTTGAAGCAACTGATACTAACAAAGAAGAAAATGATTGTGAGGCTGTCTCTCTGATGTACAGAAATGGTTTGGTTTTTGAGATGAAAGCAAACTCCACCGAAGATTTGGAGACGGGATTATAGACATGGTCTTCCCACATAAGGACTTCCCTGGGATGACAAGCGTGTTTCTCCAGAGTATTCACTTTAGTTTGGAGTATTACATTACAGAATTTACACCAACCACATGCACATAACTTTTAATCCAATTCTAGCGCATGTAAAAAAAAAATACTTTACAACTTCACAGAAAAGCATGCATATAAATGCGTCACCTTTCCGTGGGAATATGTGATGTGTAACACGTAGTAACTGCAGAAAAGTTTTTTAAGCTTGAGAGTTTGTAGAGAACAACAATGTTTCAAACACAGTGGCAAGTCAGAAATAAGAGGAGTGAAACTAAAGACTGAAACTGAGGTGTGCGCACAGCAGGAGACAGGAAATGGCAACAAAGACCTCAAAAAATCATACAAGCTTCTTTTTTTTTTACACACACAGTACTGCTTACTCATACAGATGGAACGTTTTATGTATTTTATATTGACCTATTTAGAAAAAAGTAAATAGTCTGCTAAAATAATATGCAATCGTCAACAGGGTTTTTGGCTTCCGTGGCCTTTTCCGTTATAACTTTTAAAATGTTGATTATTTGAATAAAGTTTACTTTCAATTTCAAGTTTACTCCTTGCTCACAGCAAGAAGACCCTTTTGCTAGGTTTCATAGCAAAACAATTCCAATACACAAACATAAAGAACAGATCGCTCTCCTGGCTCGGACCTGGGTGAGCACTTCAACTTGGACTTTAGACTACGTTGATGTGGTTGACCTTCTAAGGAAAGCAAGCAGGATGGGAGAAAAGCGAGAGAAAGACTTTCTTCAGTGTGGGACCCCTCCCTGCAAGTGGGTCACATTGTATGATTAAGAAATGTTTCCTCTTCTATTTATCTGTCCACAAAACAAGATATGATTACACTTCCCCACCACAGATGGTGAGCTTGATAAGACCACATTGTGTGGATAAATTCAGATCAGTGTCCAACCCTTTAAACTCCAATGAGAGCCATTCATCATGCAGACAGACTACAAAGCTCAATGCAAAAAGAAGAGAACTTGATATATTTTATGACCTAAATGACAGCGAAAGAATGTCTCTGGCATAAAGTACAAAGCAAGGATTAAGGGCAGCTGCTGTGGATCAAATCATTGTTTCATAACAATTGCATCATAATGGCCACACTTGAATATATAAACGTGGAAACAAACATTGCCAGTCTGTGTCAGTCTGGCATTCTGAAGTCACCTCCCATAAAGATAACCAGTGTGCACCATCAATTCCAGATGAGCAGACACGATTGGGTTGAACTTGGAACACCAAAAACAATCTGGATAAAGCAACTGGTGAGATTGTTTTAAAAGCCCCTGGAAATGTTGCCTGAACAAGTTATACTGTCAACTGATTGTGAAACAGGACCTAGTTACCAGTTTGTGTTCTACAAAAGGCAGATTACATGCCTAGCGTCCACTTTTTGTTGTGTGCACATTGCTACAGGGCCTACAAAAATGTGGTTTCATCGCTACTCGCCTTCGGACAAGGTGGGAAACCAAGGATGAGCAGTGGTGAGAGATTTCTGGACAGTTACAACTATCATTTTAACTCTGGGTCATTGTAGACCTATTAAAATTACAAGGTAGAAGGCCTAGTCCATGCCTGTGTACCAGTACTATTCGACTGGCAAGAACGGACATCGGGGTCTGAGTGTTTTGTCATTCGTAGAGGTTCTAACCCTAACCCTTGTCATTCGTAGAGGTTTTATACAGCATTTCCTTCCAGATGTGTCTTTATTATCGTTTGAATGGCAGTGTACGAAACCACCACCACTGTTTCACAACTCAAGAGTCCTACCTAGTGGTGGAAAGTATGTAGCGCGTTCACAGTATTTACGTACAGGGTCACCCTTTAACACGACGGCGTCACATCTGGTGCGTGCAGCAGTCATTTTGGGAATGCGGTATAAGGAACAAGCGGTGGTGTTCACTTATAGATTTTTAATCGACCGGCTTAATGCTTTTATATAGTCATGAATGGGGCAATTATGCCTTCGACCTTAAGGTGATACACTTAAAAATGCCCTATGCGTACCGCACTGTGTTAGAAGATGGCGGAGTCGGATGGTGGGGATTTCGCCTCGAATCGTCCGCAGAACAGGTGAGGATGTCACGGGTGGTACGAATCAAATAAACGTGCAAGTTCTTGGTTAACAAGGCAACGTTATAGGCTACACGTGTATTTAATTTTTAGAGTTGATCACTGCCTGCGAGCATAGCTTACTTGCAGCGAGTGTGATACTTTATTTTCAGTAGCATTAGAATTCCCCTTCGGATACCCTACAATTCTAAACGATTTCAATGATATGACATTTAATGCCACATTGTATCGGCCTACTGTTAGTAAGTGTACATCTTCCTATACAAGTTGGTAAATGGTTATTGTCGCAGTTGACCTGTTTATCGTGAGTTAGGTGTATGTTTCTTTCTGGCTAGTCGCCCGAGTGGCCTGGACTGTCGGAGGTGAGACCCTGAGAACTTGGGCAGTTGCAAACCAACACTTTGTACAGCATTGGACAGTGTCCCCATTGCCTGCGACCAATGGCTGCATGTTAAGTCTACATAACACATTTGCTAATCAGTCAACGATTACACTTACAAAAGTCAATTAACATGACGTCAAGCAGCTCAAACTTTAACAAACATGATGCGTCTTGTTTACAATAATTATTTACACTATAATTTGTTTGTTTTTTTAACAAAAACTTTTGTCATTCTTGCGAAATAGTCAAAATAGCCAACAAACATGCACGGTAGAATTAGCATGCAGCACCTTTAGGTTTGTACTGATTTTTGACACACACAAAACTGCAGTCACCTTAGATCTATTAACAAGGTCGGATCTTCACTTGGTCTTCACTTAAAATGGAAGCAGAGTGCAGTGGTGAAGAATTAGGCTCATATCACTTCGTCCCCACGGATTACCCTAAGATAGTTGTGTGCTGAATACAAAGCCTATGTCTTTCCATGAGACAGATGAATAATTCAATAGAAAAGAGAGTTGAGAGGAAGGCTGTGATGCGTCTGACGGGAAAGGAGTGGACAAAGAGCTCACTATTTTCAGAGATGACTCTTAAGCGATCGCGTGTAGGTAAAATAAAACCTGTTTGTGCTCTTGACAGTGATAGCTGTTTTCTCTTGCAGTATGGCTAACAAGAATGGCACGCTGCGTTGCACGTTCTCAGCTCCTAGCCATAGCGCTACTTTGCTGCAGGGCTTGTCCGTCTTGCGTGACCAAGGGCAGCTTCTGGATGTAGTGTTGGCTATCAATGAGGAGCGTTTCCAAGTCCACAAGGCAGTGCTGGCATCCTGCAGTGACTACTTCAGGTGGGTTGGCCAGAGGACACTCCCATAATGCTCAAAATAGTTTGGTTTTGTTTAGTATTCCGAGCTAGTATTTTTCTGAATGTAAAGATGCACCTGAGATAACAGACTGCGACTGAAATGAAATGACAGTTAAAACATTTATGTGGTATGGAAGCAAGTGCTTGATTAGAGTAGAAATGTTGTCTTGGAGTCAGTAATCACAAGGTTAAAAGGATAGGTTTGACAGTGCCTACAGTATATACTAAGCTGTTGAAATACACAAAAGACTATTTCCATGAAGGTATAACATTATTATGATTACAATGTGTGCAAAGAAATGCATGAAAGCTGCTAGCTGATGTGTTGAATCTCTTTATAATGCTCTGAACCTTTGCTATATTTATGTATATAGGTTACTTGTTTAACTGTTTTTAGAACCGTTTCCTTCAATATGTTTTACAGAGCTATGTTCACAGGAGGCATGAGGGAGTCTAACCAGGACACCATTGAGTTGAAGGGCTTGTCGGCTCGAGGGCTGAAGCACATCATTGATTTTGCTTACAGTGCAGAAGTCACTTTAGATCTGGACTGCATTCAGGATGTTTTAGGAGCCGCGGTCTTTCTCCAGATGGTCCCAGTAGTGGAGCTTTGCGAGGAGTTTCTCAAGTCAGCCATGAGCGTGGAAACCTGCTTGAACATTGGCCAAATGGCCACCACCTTCAACCTTTCCTCCCTCAAGGAATCTGTGGACACCTTCACATTCCGGCACTTTCTACAGATCGCGGAGGAGGACGACTTCCTCCACATCCCGATGGAGCGCCTGGTTTTCTTCCTGCAGAGCAACAAGCTGAAGAACTGCGGCGAGATCGACCTGTTCCACGCCGCCATCCGTTGGCTTTGGCACGACGAAGCGCGTCGAGCCAAAGCCAATCAGGTGCTCTGCCACGTGCGCTTCCCCCTCATGCGCTCCTCCGAGCTGGTTGACAGCGTCCAGACCGTAGACATCATGGTGGAGGATGTGTTATGCAGACAGTATCTCCTGGAGGCTTTCAATTACCAGATCCTCCCCTTCCGTCAGCACGAGATGCAGTCCGCCCGGACGCTGATCCGCTCCGACGTCATGTCGCTGATCACCTTCGGAGGGACGCCGTACACGGACAACGACCGCACTGTGAGCAACAAAGTGTATTACCTACCGGACATCTCGTCCCGACAGTTCAAAGAGTTGGCAGAAATGGAGACGGGCTGCAGCCACGCTTGTGTCTCGGTGCTGGACAACTTTGTCTACGTAGTCGGCGGTCAGCACCTGCAGTACCGGAGCGGGGAAGGAGCGGTGGACATCTGCTTCCGTTACGACCCGCATCTCAGCCAATGGCTGCGCATCCAGCCCATGCAAGAGGGACGAATCCAGTTCCAGCTCAATATGCTGCAGGGACGACTCTACGCCACTGGGGGCCGCAACCGATCTGGCAGCCTGTCTTCCGTGGAATGCTACTGCCCCAAGAAGAACGAGTGGACCTACGTGGAGCCGCTGAAGCGCAGAATTTGGGGCCACGCTGGAACTTCCTGTGGAGAGAGACTCTACATCTCAGGGGGTTATGGTGTCTCAGTGGACGATAAGAAAACGTTGCATTGCTACGACCCTGCGACTGACCAATGGGACTTCAAAACCCCCATGAATGAGCCTAGAGTGCTCCATGCAATGATAAGCGCCAAAGACCGTGTTTATGCCTTGGGGGGTCGCATGGATCATGTTGATCGCTGCTTTGACGTACTGGCAGTTGAGTATTACATTCCAGAGAATGACCAATGGACTACAGTTAGCCCCATGCGTGCTGGCCAATCAGAGGCAGGCTGTTGCTTACTGGATAAAAAGATCTACATTGTGGGAGGGTACAACTGGCACCTGAACAATGTGACAAGTATTGTGCAGGTTTACAACACAGAGACGGATGAGTGGGAGAGGGATCTGCACTTCCCAGAGTCCTTTGCAGGGACTGCCTGTACACCAATAATATTACAACAAACCACCACCCAACGTTAGTCCTCCGGTACCCAAACCGTGACTGGATATTGTGCATTCGTAGTGCTTACTGTTCCGCTGTTCAATAGAAATGTGGAACTCTTCGTATGCTTTTGTAATCTCTGTGGTAATCCTGATTTGATGTGTGTGTGTGTGTGTGTGTGTGTGTGTGTGTGTGTGTGCGTGTGTGTGTGTGTGTGCGTGCGTGTGTGTTTGACAGAATGACTGCAAAGGGATGTATGTTTTTTTTGTGCAATATACACACATTAATTTTTCCTTTCCTTATAGTTTGTGGTTGCTGTTCAATGTTATCATGAGGCGTTTCAAAGACCAGGATAAATATGAATGTAGCCTTTTAGATGAGGTTGAGGTGCATTTAAATTAAGACTGAAGTGAGAGGGAGAAATATCAAGTATATTTGAGCTTCAGTGAGCCATCTTGTACAAAGTTGTTTTCAACGATGAGAAAGACTTGATGACCACAATGATTGTATAGGACCTAGAGCATCTGGTTGTATGCTTTGTTTTATTCCCAGATTGAAATGTTGTATTTTATGCTTTTACTCCGTGAATGTCTCGATAGTAACCCGCCAACTTATACGCATATCTCAGTGGAAAGCCGTCAACTGTCCTTTACAATTTGCACTTTTGCTAGACAGTTTAAAAAGAGAAGGGAATTATGGAATAGAAACATCCTTATTAGACTTTTTGCAACATGACACAAGTTTGCCATTGATATAATTGTATTTAATACGTTTACGGATTTATATACACAAAAATATAGCATTTGAATAGTCACTGAGCTAATGTTTCTAATCTTTTTGCTTCACATTGAAATGTGTAATACAATAATCAACCTTAGCGGGCGTTTGAAATACTTAACTCCCATTTTACTCCCATGGCAGCTACATTTCTCCACCCATCATCCTTCAACCTGAGCCATTATTGCTCCTGATTTAAACACAAATTAAGAATCTAAGACCTTAGAAGCCATTTGGGTGAAGGTTCGGGTGAAGTAGCTCCATATGTAGCTCAGCAGGATGTGTGTTGGGATGCGAGGTTTAGAAAGGACGTTTTTTGTATCAGAAATTCGAAGGCTGAAAAGGTAAGAGATGCAAGAGGGAATCGACTTTTATTTTAGTTCCTTTACCCAAGTAGAACGATAAGTGAATGTTTTCACACGCATCTCAGTACGCTGCGACATGATTTAATTTGAACTATTGTAATGTCTAATACATGCAGATTACTGTCTACTCGAGGTTACTATTTTAACGTACAAATACGGGCTCAGAATACAGGTTTTCATTTAAAGTACACAACAATGAACTGACTACCTAGGCTACATGTACTTGTACAAATATCACCCGTTTGCCTTAGTGTAAGTGTTTTTGTGAAGTTTTGTCTTTCCACATCAGAAGCACAATGTTTAACGATAATGAAGTGTATTATCAATTGAATCCACTGTCATCAAATGGAGAATGTAGTATTTTGTGTACCTGTATGTCTAACTTTAATTAAAGGTGTAATGTGAATCGAAAACAATTTGTCTGCTGTTTGTTGTAATATGTGGGACTTATAATAAGGGGAAATACAAAAATGAACCATTACTGCGGTAGATCGTCCAGAGGATTTAGTGCTTTGCGATTGATGCTTGATTTGTGTACTATCTGCACATTGTCATTAAGAAACAATGTCCTTTCCTTGGGTAAAATGATCAAGGTGCGTAATGACGGCAAACGAAAAGCACTTCAGCGTAGTGCGTACAGTTCTATTGAGGAGGAGAGTGAAAGATGGCGTCCTCAAACAATCCCCGCAAATTTAGCGAAAAAATCGCTCTGCATAATCAAAAACAAGCAGAAGAGACTGCAGCTTTCGAAGAGGTGATGAAAGACCTAAACATTACCAGAGCTGCGCGGGTAAGTATATCATACATGTAGGTTTTCTGTATGTGCTGGTTCGCCTAGCCTGGCTATCTGAGCGCCAGCTTCAAGCGCTAGCTGCAGCAGCTGCAGCACGTTTAACGAGTTGTTTTGAGCCAGCTGTCAGAAAACCCAAAATGTAGCTAACAAATTGAATAACCCAATTCGGATGGTTGACTACCGCTATACACTACTATTACGACCCAGAAAGACAGCTAACCAGTCCTTAACTATATTGTCAAGCCAATTTTAGGATGTGCTCTTTTGTTTTGTTGACATTTCTGGGCTAGACTATGTAGCAGCAGCAGTAGTAGGCTAGATGTCAGCATGAGACCTGAATGATATTAATTTCCACATCATATGCCTGGATTGACATGGTGGATAGTGCTATGAATCTGCCTAGCAGCTGAAGCTAATCTGCGGGACGTTAGCTGTCAAACACCGAATTCAATGACATGTAGCTAGCCAGCCATGTACTGAAGCGAATCCTAAAATCCGTGTCTAGACTAGTCTGCATTTGTGAGCATTGTTGCGGAGCGTTATGTGAATCGGAAAATGTACAGTGGGGCATGTTGCTAGTTTGTACAGCTTAGAATCAAAACGATGAAGCTGCGATGTTTCACAGGGCTACCAGCAGCTCATTCACAAAAAGGTGACTTCTAGTAGTGAACGAGCCACGCATCAGATGGAGCAACTTTTCCTTAAGATTAACAGATGGGCGCATAGTTAAACTAGTGAGGTCTTTGAAACAATAATAAGGTACCTAGCTGCTAATGTTCACCCTTCAATATCGGTTTTTTTTTTGGTTGCCAAATTACCATGTACATCCATTCATCCATTTAATCACACATTTTTTGAATGCATCATTCATGCAACTGCAATCCATTATTTAGAAATAACAATATTATGTTGCTTTCATTATACAGGGATTCTCACACGGAATACACGGTTTCAGGTCACACACATAATTCTTTAATGTTGAACCCATCACTGAAAATCCGATAGAGTTGTTGAAATGAATTAGGACCAGGTGTTCATTACGATTTCCAGCTCAACATTTGACAACATCATTCACATTAGCGATTTTATAAATACATGACAAATACCCGATTTCTACAGATGCCCACATTTTCTTTGAATTTTTCCAACACTGTGTTACTCGCTATAAACGTTACACACGCCTATGTATATTAGTTATTTATTCTCATTTTTTCACGAATCAGTTTAATTGTTTATTCATGCTTTCATGCAATTTTACTTTGCACAGTTGCAGTTACAGAAGACCCAGTATTTGCAACTAGGGCAGAATCGTGGACAGTACTATGGAGGCTCACTGCCCAATGTCAATCAGATTGGAAATAGCAACAATGACATGCCTTTTCAGGTGAGCCCACAGCATCTCTATCAGTTCGTACTATATGTGGTTCTGATTTTCACCATTGACAACGAGACATTCTGTAACAATGCTTCGGTTACTAGCTGAAAGTATACCAACACACTGTAACCAAAGGAAGACATTTAAAAACGGAAACTCCCCAAATCCCAAGTACAAGTACGTCATTGCTTATCATGGCTTTCCATTTTTTAAATACATTTGCCAGCATCAATATGTAGGCCCATAGCTTGACCCATTCGAAATAAGAACGTGTGCACCATTTATATCAATGCTTTTTGATTTTATGTGCACTTTGTACTTTGACACAACATTTTTTTTAAACAGGAAACCAGTTTTCACACATTATTTGGTTTGGTGTGTCCCTTCCAGAATTCTGTGTTGGACACCAGCCGAACCACTAGGCATCACGGTCTAGTGGACCGTGTTTACCGTGACCGGAACCGCATCGCTTCACCCCACCGCCGGCCAATCTCTGTTGACAAACATGGTCGCCAGATATCCTTCCTGTGCTTTACATGAGAATTACGATGTTTTTGTCGGTTAATATGAAATATGTTGCACGTCGATTGACTTCTGGTCGTCAAACGGACTGTGTTCATGTTGATAGAGAACGTAACCTGTTTGTGTTTGGTGGTGTTATGTACAGATATAGTAGTAGTTTGCCTTTTCACTAGCCTCCTTAACAGCGCTTCACATTGACAGCTGCCCTTACGGCTCAGCGTACCTCTCCCCTCCACCCGACACCAGCTGGAGGAGGTGGGTCTGCTCTAACACGTTAGAGATGGGATCAATATGCAGCTGAAGAGATCTCCTGTTTGACCACTGTCACTTGTTTGAAAGGAAAACTGTCTCAAATCTGGCTATTGAGGCCCTCGGTTTGGTCCGTACAATTTTCTGTCTAGTCGTCGTAATTCTAGATGTCATTTCTATCTACATGAAACAGTACATTTACAGCCGATACGTACGATTTTCTGTTCTGTTGCACATCGAACACTAATATTTAGTTGCAGATAAATCTGTAAAACAAAAGCGTAACTACCGACTTTGGAAACATTCTCCAACGATAGTCCGTTTGTTTTGTTTGCTACATTGTGGCGAGCTGATGTGAAAATCAGCAAAGTCACATTTCATTTGAGGTGTGTCCAGTTTATAGGTGTGTTCAGTTTATAGGTGTGTCCAGTTTATAGGTGTGTTCAGTTTATAGGTGTGTCCAGTTTATAGGTGTGTTCAGTTTATAGGTGTGTCCAGTTTATAGGTGTGTCCAGTTTATAGGTGTGTTCAGTTTATAGGTGTGTCCAGTTTATAGGTGTGTCCAGTTTATAGGTGTGTCCAGTTTATAGGTGTGTTCAGTTTATAGGTGTGTTCAGTTTATAGGTGTGTCCAGTTTATAGGTGTGTCCAGTTTATAGGTGTGTCCAGTTTATAGGTGTGTCCAGTTTATAGGTGTGTCCAGTTTATAGGTGTGTTCAGTTATAGGTGTGTTCAGTTTACTCTCACAGCAAATTCCATTTTAGCCACTGTTCTGAGCACAACTGATGCACTTGGCCTACGCACACACGTGTGATTAAAAAAAATGGAGAAAAAGAAAAAGCAGTAAATGTTGACCTGGATTGGTTCTAACACCCGCAGGACAAATTCCGACTCTGCTCTACACCAGAGTGCCATGAACCCTAAGCCGCAGGAAACGTATGTGGGGGGATCACAGGAGCTCCAGCCCAAGCGAGGTAATAGAGGATTTGGTTACTTAGAACCAGAACCTGCCTTTATGAATGCCCAGTTCTATGAAACCTCAGCAGTCTTGTTGTCATTCAACAGCATGCTCTTGCAATAGTCATGGTGCCCCGTTATAAGGTTGTCGGTTTGAAGCCCAATCCTTTTAGGGCTGATTTAGGTGCGATTAGACGTGTCCGCGTTGGGGATTTGACCTCTGCGGTTGTTGTCAGCGGAAATGGCACAGGAAGACGGATCAATACTGATGCAATGAGACTGTTTGGGTTTTAGTCCCGACTGGAACATAGCTCAAACGGCGTTTAAACGACCGTTACAAGCGAAACGATCGTCAATATGATTTGACCATTGCTTCACGCTGTCCGGTTTTTTCTTCACCGTCTAGTGTTGCTGTTAACGGTGCCTGGGACGGAAGAGGGGGAAACGGAGGCGGAAGAAGATGCGCAGAAGCACATGTGGGATAGTAAGAAGGTACCAATAAGTGAACTGAACGTTTGTGTGCTTGATGTTGTACTGGACAAGGAAAAAACTGAGAGTTCGATTTTTGCTGCAGAATGACTCATCGAGACCCAAGTCCTGCAACGTCCCAGGGATCAAGTGAGTCCATCCTATCTGCACGTGGATTCTGTTTACGGTGATGTATTATCCCCTGCCGTGCTGTGTTGATACCGAGACCATGGCAAAACCATGGGTTTACGAATACGACCATTTCTTTTCAAGGAAGACCCTTACCACGCAGTCTCGTTTCTTTCACTCTTATGAAGTTCCGCGTGCAGAGTATCTACATGAGGCTCCGTCCTCCGCCCCCCCCAAGCATATTCCCATCGGGGCGCCGAATCAGGGAAGCAACGCCTCTTTGTCCCGCACACACACGGGCGGTTCGCTGCCTGACCTCACCAACATTCAGTTCCCCCCGCCGCTACCCACCCCGTTGGACCCGGACGACACGGTGGCGTTCCCCGCCCTCAGCACCTCTAACAGCACAGGAAACCTGACTACCAACCTCACCCACCTTGGCATCAGTGCCGCCAGCCACGGTCAGTACTTATTTGGCAAACCGCTGCATTACTCCCGGTATATAATTAACGTTACAAAGAACAGTCACAGATGGCTGTCACAAACATTCATTTTGGCTCTCTCTCCTGCCTAAAGTGCATTCACTGATGGATGACTGATGTGATCACCAATACAAATGAGTATATCCAAAGTGCATTTGATCCCAAACGATGCCTTCGCTTACAACCCTATTCTGTAGGGTTAGTATTGAACTTGGAATTAGCCAAAAGACTTCACTGCACTCCAATCTGTCTGGCGAAAAAAAGAAAAAGAAATGTTTTAGTTGCACATCTGTATCTCGAACTCCGTATTCAGACGGCGGTCCGGTAGGCCCGTCCAATGCGTGTAACAGCATGTCTGTGTACCGTCCCCGCAGTGGTGACGACCTCCTCTCCGTCCGCCATGACGGTGTCAGCCCAGCGCCGTCAACCCATCGTGGTGCCCCTCACCCTCAGCGTAGACCTCCAACCTCAGCAGTCTCCTCAGCAGCTCTCGCCCACCCTGTCGCCTCCCATCAACATCACGCAGGTCAGATCATCAGGATGATCATGACGATGATCATGACGACGATCATGACGATGATCATGACGACGAACTGTCCTCCTCGCACCTACCTCTGGCTCAGATCCCCCGGATCAAATCTTGTGCAAGATTTAATGTCATTGAAATGAATTTTGTTTTTTAAAAGGCCAATTCAGAAGCTTTTAAAGTGAGCCCTGGAAACGTTTTAAAGTGGGCGTTTTTTGGAAGGCTCTTTGGTGTATTAAACGCATGGCTGCCAGGTGTCCTGTGGCCTTATATGCTGGGATGAGTCAGCATGATATTGTTGGGTTGGGCTGTTTTAGAAGTTCTATTGCTGTAGGTGGATCCTGAAATATGTAATGCGTGAAAGTCATTTGGTACCTCTCACATCGGTCAGATTTTTTGGGGTAAAGATTTAAAAGCTTATTATGTGTAGGATGTCTGGTGTACTCCGACAGGACAGATATTACACATTACATATTTAAACATATCATTGTTTAGATTGATTACATTGTAAGAACCTAACTTAACTTGCTTCTTTTTATGACTCATCTTCAATCGGGTTGTGGTCAAGCCATTTATCATCTGTTTTTGCTGGGATGATTTCACCCCTTTTCTTGTGCAAGATCCACTTTACCAAGGGTCCTATTAAGTGACCATAGTCACTGCAGTGCGTAACCACACCTCTTCTTCTCCTGTCGTCAGGTAGTGCCAATGGAAACCTTGAGTCTTGAGCAGCAGCTGTCACAGTACCCCTTCTTCAGCCAGCTGACGGCCCAGGCCCAGGCCCAGGTGCTAAACGACCTGCACCTGCAGCAGGTTCTGCCCCAGGGCATCAGACTGATCACCCTGCCCCCGCTGGCTACGACCACCACCACCACGGCCACACAGGCCTCCCCGGACTCTCAGATCCAGACCAGCGCCAGCATCAACGTCAACTCAGTGAGTCACCTCTTATCCGGGGGGGCGGGAAGGGGGGCGGAGGGGAGGGGGGGGGCGGTGTCTTATTGCAGATGTGAAACGGTAACGCCACATTGCATAGTCGATGTCTTGGAACATTCAAACGATGGAACTGTGGCTTTTTCAAATGCACACTGCCTGTTGCCCACGTCTTGCTGCGGTTAGTGGACTGTAAGAAGTGGTTGTGGCCAGCCTGGGTTTATTCATTTATGTTATTAGTACCCCCCCCCCTTTTTTTCTCTCTTGTCCATCAATATAATGTCATTAGCCAAGCATTGATCAGTTCAGTTAGTGCAATAATGAAGATAAAGAAATGATTTTACGAACACCCCAAGGTAGAGCTTGTACCAGTATATATTTTGCTAGGCTTAGTACTAGTATCTGTATTTTCATCTGAAGTTCTACTTCCAATTATTGTGCAGCGAGTGGTTGAAAAACAAACCTCGCTCACTA